>NQII01000190.1:399338-564520 GCA_002778355.1 Clitarchus hookeri | reverse complement strand
AGAGAGAGAGAGAGAGAGAGAGAGAGAGAGAGAGAGAGAGAGAGAGAGAGAGAGAAAAAAACACGCGCGCGCTCACACACACACACACACACTTTTACATGCAAAAGAAAAATTTCTACATTTTTCAGAAGTAAAAATTGTAATAAATAGCTGCCTTATATTAGGGAAAATAAAAGTATTTAGTCAAAAATGGTTAACAATGCAATGCAGAAAACTTAGTATTATAAAAATATACAAGAAATACATACTGAAAATATGTAGAACCCTGTTACAACATTTCTCAAGGACCCCATGAAATGTTAGTTTAATTTATATACGGGAAAACTTTATAAGAGGGTAATTTTGTATTGAAAATCAAGTTTGTGGACCAAGAGAAGGCAGCTTATTAAACAGGAAGATGTCATATGAGATGTCATAACAGGATTCTACTGTAATTCATTTTGTCCCAGTCTAGATTTGAAACACTTGTACATTACAGTTATATTACTTTTGATGTTGGATGGTAGTTCATTCAAGGTGCCGTAAGAGTACTTGCTACTAGTAATAAAATGCCACAAAGAGGAGCGACAATCATGGACCACCCAACACAAAGGAATAAATGATATTTCATCAAGGCAGCACCCAACAAACAAATGTTTCACTGTACTGTGGAATATCGAATTAAATTCAATTTATGTACTTCAAAAAAATCGTCAAAATTTCTGATCTAATAAAATGTCCAACATACCCTCAATGGTGCACTTGGCTGGCGGAGGAATCCTTGTAGAAACTTTCTCCATGTAGGCCTTTATCTTGTCCAGGTGCTTCTCACAAAAGTGCTGGATTGTGTCCCGCATCGGATATGGCTCAAAAACACTGATCCTCTACAACATAACAATTACTACCCATTAGAACGTGACTAACATGCTAGGTCTAAACTACCATCACTTTTACTTGCTTTGGTCAATAACAAAGAAATAAACTGATTGTGTAAAACTTTGCACTGCTTCCAAAGAGCCTAACCAAGTAGCCGCTGATTAAACACACCTCAGTACCACACTGACGACAAAACCTTACAGCAAGAAAGCTAAGAACGAGTTTTCGTTTCGCTTCATCACTTTAGTTATTATTTCATAAGGTGCTCACACCCAAGATTACCAATGACCACGTGACAACTAGGCTACCAATCTATACCTATATAATAAAGCAGAAGAGTTTATTTGTTTGTTTGAATGCGCTAATCTCTGGAACTACCAGTCGGATTTCAAAAATTCTTTTTGCATTTGATAGCTAATTTCTTGACGAAGGTTATAGGCTATTCAACATCACGATACGACCCTTAGAAGCCAAGCAAAAAGAAAGGAAGTCAGAAAAAACGCTAAGCAAAAACGAAGTAATAGCGCGGGCGGGCAATGCGATGCGGTGAGTCGGTGGCCGAGGGTGGTCACCCGACGAGAACCGAACAAGAGCCGATTTGAGCATTACAGAGAACAGCCGAACTGTGCACGTCAACGAGGTACCATGCCGCGCGGCTCAGACGCTTGGTTGGCTCCCTTTGCAACAGTCGTATCCTACACAAAATTTGTTTGAGCTTATATACGTTGGTTGAATAATTTCATTATTTTTTATTTGGTGGGTCAATACTAGAAAGTAGGTATTTAAAAAATAGGTTTCAGATTGTTTTTAACACTTAATTTGTAAATACTTACATATAAACACATTGTTGTATCTATTAGAATTTGTTTTTTATTTTTGTTTAGTTGGTTAGTACTTGGTCATTAGGTAGGTAGGTTACAAAATAAGTTATTTAAAAATAGGTTTCATATTGTTTTTAACGTTTAATTTGTAAATACTTATATAAAAACACATTGTTGTATATATTAGAATTTGTATTTTATTTTTGTTTAGCTGGTTAGTACTTAGTAATTAGGTATGTAGTAGTGATGCAACGAATATTCGCATTTACAAAAATGATGCCAATATTTTGCGAATGTATTTGGCAATGAAAAATGAAAATGTTTATTAAATAATAATGAAACTGCTATGATTAAGACATTTTTATTTATTAACATATTTTTTATGTATAAGAGTGTATTTTAATGATATTTGGGAAATAGCCTTGTTGTTATTCACTAGATTACATAACAGAAACACACTCTTGATATTCTTTTATTCTTATTTACCTAAGCAAAATCAAATTAAGGCAGGTAATTTCTTAAAACTTCTAAACTATATTATAACACAACTGTATGATCAAATACCATTGAACTGCTTTAACACAAAACAATGGAATAAGATATAACCCAACCTTTTTAATTATACAAATCAACTTTAAATGAGATCTTTTGTAAAAACACTTAACAATATGCCTTTATGCAACCTAAGGGGTATCTTATTCAAATATGTGAGATCCTTTAATGAACTAGTAATCATGTTTAATTGTAAATCAAATCGACTTCTTATGAATAAAGTTAAAAATATATTGTGAAGAAAAACAAACAATATAATAATCTTCTTTTCAATTAAAACAAATATGTTCTTAACATTTTGTTAATTTTAACTTTGGTACTAAAACTAACTAACTAATTATGTAATTTTTAAGATATCCATTAAACATTACTTCTTGAAATCGAAAAATAAAACTATGAAAAATTGTTTATATCTAAGCACAATTAAATAAAACACTTAGTAATTAAATAAGAGTAGAGGAATATTAAACTTCAGAAATAGAAGTTTTGATGCCTTTTCTCCTTGCAGCCTATTTCGGTGGGGTGTGTAAAGAAGACCAGCCCCACTAAAGACCCTTTCGCTAGGCACACTAGTGGGTGGTGTTACTAAATATTGCCTGGCTATGGGAGAAATAATACCATACTTCTTATTATTTACCGCCCACCATGTAAGTGGATCTACATCATTTTCCACACGTTTATCTAATAAATATTCATTGATGGTTTTTTTTATCAAAACTTCTATAGGGTTCGTACATTCATTTTCTTCTTCTTCACTTTTGCTGGAATCCATCAGCAATTTCATGGTGTCTCTTAAATATATAGATTTCTCTGTCAGATTGGCTGACCTTGGTCTACAAAGTTAGGCTACTCATCAGTAAGACCGTGCGAAAGGATTTGAACAAGATGATAGGCTTCATTCATCGTTTCCAATTGACTCCAAAATATTTTTCACAACTTGATCTCTGGTTGAAGAATTTTTGTAAAATTTTAATTTGTATCTCAGGTCAATAAAAGTTGTCGTAGCAAACAATACGTCATTTTCCAAATGGGAAAATCTGCGACATAGTTCTCGTTTAAGAACTAAAATCGTATTCCCAACGCATTCGTCGGTCACATCAAATTCACCAATTATTTTTTCCAAAGTGGACAATAATGGAATTACTGAGGATACAGAAATATTGGCTGCACTTAGTTCTTTTGTAATTTCCTCAAAATATCTGAGTAAAGTTATTATTTTTTCCACAATAATCCACTCTTCGGAAGTTAGTTGTGAAATCTTGTTATTCTGGGAAGCATAAAGACACAACGAATCTTTGTTTTTCAAAATACGCTCTAACATATACAAGCTGCTATTCCATCTTGTAGCACACTTTTGTATGATTTTCAGCTTTGGCTGATCGATTCTTTCTTGTAGAGCAGCCAGTTCATCTTGAGCTACATTTAAGTGATGAAAATGTGTTGCCATCTTTTTACATTTTGCAATCACTGTTATAACGGAATCTTGTGCCTTAAGCCCTTCCTTGACAACCAGCTGAATTTGGTGTGACGAACAATCAATGTCTCTAATTAATAACAAGGAAATACCTTCTTTCATGTTTGTGCCACCATCTCTAACAATGCATTGCACTTTTTCTTTAGGTATTTCCCAATGCGACAACATGGTTTCAAGTTTTATAGCTATATTTTCACCAGTATGTCTGCCATCGTTAAATACCTTTGCGTTTAACACAATCATTTTTCTCTCAAAGTTTTTTGTTATACCATGACATGTAAGACTCAGCAAAGATATTCCTGAACAAGAATCAGACCAAATATCAGTGGTAAACGCCAATTTTTCAAATGACTTAATTAATCCCAAAATTTTATCTTTGACTTTGCCGTAGAAATTCTCACATATAAAAGAAGAAAAATGTTGTCGGCTTTTTATATTATACGACGAACAAAGATGGTTCAATAGTCTGACAAATCCAACACTTTCGACAAAACTAAAGGGTAAGTCCTCTAAAGCAATCATTTCACTTATGAAATTATCAATTTCCAAAGACTTGGCATTGTTGTTATCCCACTTTTTTGTTTTTTCGACGCAATCAGTCAAATACATCTGTTTCAGGTCGGTTTTCGTACATTGTCGCGAAGTGGAGGCCACAACACTTGTTGTAGAAGCATTTCGCTTTTCATTTTCCCTATTCTTTAAAGCATTATACTCGTTTTTATGCAAAGCTTCCAGGTGATTTCTCATAGCACTTGTTGTTCTTCCTTTGCGCTAGTATTGTTTATTACATATTTTGCATTTCAAATTTTCAGCATCACATATTGTAAAATAAGTCCAAACTTCGCTAACACACGACCGCATCATTTTGAAATATCACTTATCACTGTACAATTACAACAATAGAGTATTTACAAGTTAAAAACAAAACTTAAGTATGTTGACTCGACGCTGCCCCCACCTGCACTATACAGGGTGGTGGATAGCAGGGTACATAGTAATTTGTTACGGTGCTGGCTAACTGCACCTTGGGCTGCTGTAAGATGGGTGACACAAAGACATAACTGGGTTCGGTTTATTCACGCTTTACTTTTATTGTCCAAAGTTACAGTGATCTGTACATATATGAGACCTAGCCCCTTTTATATCTTCTCGGACGGTGGAATCTAGCTATCCCTCGATGCTGGTGGCTGGCGTTGTCGTGCTGTCTCGGTGTCTCTCCCGGGAAGTCCTGGGCTCGATCCCTGGACGTGCAGTTCTCTCCTCGTCGCTCGTCATTCCTCGTATCTGACTCTCTCGTAACTCCGGCGTAACTCCCGACTCCGTCATAACTTTCTTATCGCTGCTGCTCCGTCGTAAACGTCTCGTAACTCTCGCGTAACTGACCTCNAAACGTCTCGTAACTCTCGCGTAACTGACCTCAACTGTCCTCCGTGGCTCCTGTATATATATGTTTCTGTTCTATTTTCCATAGAACTCGGGACTTACCCTCTCGTGTTTGCGGTGGGATAGGGGTAGGCGGGGTGCACTGTTTTTCCCCGATTTGTAATTCTTTGTGGCGAGGGGCGATAATATGCCCGGGACTCCTTGCGTTCGCAGCGTCACGTCGTGACTCAGGCGACATGACAGGTACAGTTGGTTCGAGCTCTGGGATTCCTCTGGTCGTTAGACCATCGGTTTACGGCGTGGGTAAGAATAGCGTCACCATTACTGGTAGGTATGAGCGGTATGCGTCAAGGTAACGTCAAACTAAATCTTTACGAAAACATTATTAGCAGCTAACTTCATTCCACAAGCCAGCAATCACGATTTGTTTACTTCGTTCAGAGTCGGGGCATATGGGCTACTCTCGGTTTTAACATGGCCGCCTGGCCGGCCAGTTCTAAACGTGCGGTAAAATTCGAGTTCGTAGGCGCACGCTTTTGGTGCCATATTTGAAAAACCAACATTCGCATTCGCATTCGCATTCACATTCGGGAATGTGGAAAAATCGACATTCGTTGCATCACTAGTATGTAGGTTACAGTTTATGTTTTTTATCCGATAGGTTTTCAGTTCAGGCATAAGCATAACTACATTCGTTTTTCCGAATTTCATTGATTTGTTTAATTTGTACTTAGGAAGTAACAATATAAAAATCTTATTTTGTTCTTATTTTGTTAAATGAATGTTAAATAATGTAATGAGACAGAGAAATGATGCTTTCAATATGTTGTTATTTACCATACAAATGTTATATTGTTAAATAATGTAATAATAAATTTAGAACAAGTTTTAATTTTGTTCTTAAGTGATTAAGTCGAAAACAGATTGCCGCCAGCGCGCTCTCTTGCAACACGCTGTCTAAACCATTAAAGATGGAACAATATCATATAGTAAAGGATCACGGAGAATAAAAAGACCTAAAAAAAACTCCGCGGTAGCATATATCTAACTATAACAGAGAAATACTAATAAGTGTTTTTACCATTTAATTCACCGAGATGTTGAGTTTTATAATATGTATAGAGTATAGAATATTAACACTAAGTAAAATTCAACTTAAAAAAAAAAGTCAACAATAATTCTGTAGTCCACGCGAGTGAAGCCGTGGGCACAGCTAGTAATATACAAAAGGACGGAAACTCAAGTACTCACAGGCATACGCACACACAAAGAAGGACAACACATTTTTAACGCGGTTGCGCGGTCATGTTGTTTTGCTGGCTGGGCTAGCTTCATCAGGTGGCAAGTTATAGTTGTTGCCCTACAAATCACCGCCCGATGAAGCTGGCCCAGTCAGCGAAACATCGCGACCATGTGAAAAATGTCTTTTATATGTGTTTACCTGTTGATAAGTACTAGACTGTGAGTACTTGATTTCTGTCTTTTTTTATAAACTACCACCATGAAAGTTTGACTTAAATCAGGTAAAATTCAAATGTTGTCTTAATCTTGAGAAGAGAAACATACTAACCAATAAAGTTACATGAAATTATGTAATACACCAAGGTAAGGACCATTTCAAGCTCAGAGAAGGGACTTTTTCCCATTGAAATAAGTTTTATGCTCTTGAAAGATGCAAGTACAGTACAAAGACAAACATACAAAAAGAAAAAATAATAACAACAATTCTCAAGCAGCTCAAAAAATTAATAAAACAAAAAAAAAAAAAAATGTAGGAACATAAAGCGGAATGGGAGGAACTACCCTTTCACAGGAATCCTACACAAAAATCCCAATGTAACTACATTTTCTAAACCTTACAGACAAGAAAAAAATAGTCTTATTTCAATTACTTTTTCTTCATGTCCATCCGAACCTTCCATTATTGCATTACATATTTGTTTTAGTGAATTTTTTTATTTTAAATTAAGTATATGCAAATATTTTATTTTGCATTAAATGTCATCATATCAATATGAAAAAATATTTTCATAACCTTTCTTGATACCTGGCTTAAAAATTGTATTAAGTTAATAAATAAACTGACAGATCACATGTATTACAAATTAGTTAAAGCCTTACAATTGAGCTCATTTTGCCTTGCTTACTAGATATATGATAAACACTTCATCACTAGGGTGCACACTGCATTAAGAGTTGTAATGTATGTGCCATATAGGACAGCGAGAGTGTGAGCTATGGCTGACTTATTGTAGAGGTCTGTGAGCCTGGGACTTTCATTTCAAGTCTAGTGACTAGTTCACGAGCTTAGAGTAGAGCTCCAGCTCAAGCACTTTTATTGCATAGAAAAATTATTTTGACTATAAATATAATATTTGTGTTTTGGTGGCAATCCGTGTTCGTAACTTGTAATAGTGCTGGAATACCGTACATCCAGCATTAATACCAGCGCAAGAATTTGTAAGTCCTAACACGGAAATAGATCAACGAGGGAGCTGAGACTTATCTTGTTGGTGACCCGTTTGACGTAAGTCGTCATGGACATCGGTACCAACGCGGCTGCATGGCTTGGCAGACGAGCGCTGACTGGCGTGGAGGTTTTTGAAGCTGCACCCATCCCTTACCACGCCGATGCCAAACTCCTTCCAATGTGTATGGATGGCGTCTAGCAACCGTCCGACACTACCTTAGACCTCATCAAGATTTGAATGTTACTGGACTCGAGCCACAACAAAACCATCTGGGATGTTCCTCAATACCCTGGTCAACGTGTTTTAAAACTATAAAAGGGGCTTTCTTTTGTCTTGGGAGAGAGAGAGGATAGGGACCTCACGATGAAAACATTATAACTTGGCAGAAGGCATATCCTGCCATGTTTGATGACGGCATTTTATGGAACATTTATAGAAAAAATTTTAAGATAAGTTTTTTTTTACATTCTGTAATTTTGCAATGTTAAAATATTTGGGCTAAGTATGTATTGCTATGGGAGCCCATTATTAAATGTAACTTCATGTAATTTTTATAACCAACATTATAACTGTAACGTATTTTAAAGCCTGTTTGGCTATTTGTATTTTCATAATGCTTGTATTTTCGATATGGGCAGTTTATGAGTAAAAATAAAAAACAATAAGTCTGGAGATAAAGAAAAAGAAAACTAACAGTTTGGTGAATCATTTCTCACAATTTTGGGGAATAATTACCTTTATACTAAAATTAACATCAGGGGATGGTTGAATTGTCACAATTCATTGTGACTTCGTTACTTGTTTGTACTCAGCTATTTAAATTCTGCTGCTTAAAGGTTTATAGTAAGACTCATTTTGTTTAAATGAGTGGAATGGAAGGAAGGGGAGTTGAAGGTCACTGTCATGGAGTGATGGGGTTTCCTGCGGGTGCTCCTGCTGTGACAAACTGCAGTTGCACTTCTTCAAATAATGTTTCTTGAATGAATAACATCTCATTTCTAGCAAACAGCAAACAAACTATCTCAATGGGTGCCACATCTTAGGACGATTCATGGCTTGGTCTTTATGCTAATTACAACAGTCTTCATATCTGCAGTTCTGAGAAATAATTTTAACCAGAACACACCTGACTTTTAAATTATGATTTCATTAATGAACAATGTCTCATTTTTGTCGCAAACGGTAAACAAAATGTTTTGTCAGTAGCTGGATGAATAACCTGCTGTCGATATAGAATCTAAATTTTTCAAGTATGAAAAACGTTTTCAGTTGAGCTTGCGCTGCAAGCAGGTACAGTAAAATTTTGTTTTACATGGCAAAGTCTCAACTTTAATACTTTGTAATGAAAGTACTTTATAGTGAAAGTCTTATTTTTTTAACCTTTACAACACGGGCTGCACGAAATTATGGCTCGAACAATCATTTAAGTAAAGAAAATTAATATGTTATTACAAAGAAATTTTTTATAAGAGAGAATAAAATAGTATTTTATGTAGGAAATGCACAAAATTCATCTTGCAACCATAACTTATTGGCGAAGTTTCCTTTAAATAAAACAACCACACCACTTACCCATAACAAATAACACTGAAGGAATTTTATTCATATAATGTTAATGTTTTGAAATAAATTAATATTCCAGCATCAAATCTTCTTTGCTTTTCCAGCAACAAGCACTTGAAAATGGAAATTGCACACCGCACTGTATGAAATGTGCCACTTGATATTCATAAAGATTTTCGTTGACAAGTGGGATGGGAGAGATAAAGTATACACCTGTGGGGTATCATTTTAATAGCAACAATATGCCTATTGATTAAAATTAATATTTTATGTTTAAAAACTGTCTTAATAGAGAGAGAAAAACACCTCAACATGCAATTTCTAGATTTTATAGGGATTAAATTTGATCAATTGCGATTTTAGTCATTTTTGTATGGGATTTACTGAATGTCATGAGGTGCGGTAACAAAACATGTACTATAAACAGCTACCCATTTAAATATTCACAATGTAATGATGCAGTATTATTAATTTTTGGGATACATAGTTCATTTTCTTTCGCTTTGCCAGGCGTCGTAAAATTGTTATCAGGTTTGAAATTAAAGCCATGGGAGTATCTTTATCGGGCATCCGTTTGCCGTTTCGAAAGTCGTAGTTTTTATTTAGCGTCATCATTAGATTAGAAACTTTCTGATTGCGTCATCAGGTTTTGTTCTAGAAGTTTGATTATCTTTTAACTAACGATGCAGTTTGAAGGGCTCCGCAGTTTGGAATAGCGTGGGAAAGAGAGGCCGGCCCACGCCATGCTTTTGTTTGCGGCAAGGAGTAGGGGTAGGCACGCAGCAAAGTAATATACAGAATGCCTACCATCCACACGGACAGATAACGGACAACAGTCGAACAGTAGACTCTCAGTGCTGGAACGGTGAAGACAACCAGCACTCGCCGACACCACGTCGGGCGTTGCAATAGCCCCCACACCGGCAACTTAATCCTGCTTTTTGATTTCTCCGCCGGTGTGGGAGGTTGCTAGTTACTCAGGCGATGCCAGCTTTTTAGAATGAGAACACTCAAATAACGACTGTGGCGCTGCTCTCTACTTTGTCTTGTCGGTGAAACCTGTTCGTACTCGGCATACCTGAGCACTGTATGTGAACTGTTGCATCTTTCTGATAAATAAAAGTAAAGATAATAAACCGGAACTTGACTACATTATTTTGTATTTAATTGGCGCCTTTTTAAAGAGTTTCATGTTGCTACCACCGAGCTAACAGAGCCGTGACTTCCAGCTGTCTGCCACGTTAAAAATATGGTATCCTGACAAGGTACAACATTGCAACATTTTGATGTACGAAATAATTCAACACGGTGCTACTTGTCAACAAACAGTGTTAATCTAGGCAGACACATGTGGATCAATAGTGTTGCGAGTCAACAGCGAGAATAAGTTGTTTGCAGTGTATATGTAAAGGATATACTGAACGTGTTTTGGCAATCTTAACGCTTTAAGTGCGTCATTTTGGTAAACAAAATCCAATTTAGGTTGGAGATGGTTAAAAAGTCAATACCTTTATGTAAAGTCTACACAAGGGCATTTACTTATTCCTATTTTGGAAGACATTAAGTAAAATAATCTTCATTGTACTGAAAGCTAACGTAAATTTTGTTTAATGGTGAAATATTTTTACATAGTTTACATACGGTATTTGGGTGGGAATTGTAAATCATACATCACAGTGGAAGATACGTTAGTTAAGGTTGCAAGTAGGCTGCTAGGCTACCAAAAATATATAAAAGGACAGGAATTCAAGCACTCACAGTGCAGTACTTGTCGCCAGGTGCGTGTGTGCACACACACAACACGCACGCACACACATTTTCCATGCGGTTGCGCATGTCCTACAACTTGCCGCCTGATGAAGCTGGCCTGGCCAGCAAAACGTAGTGATCGCGCAACCACGTGGAAAATGTGTCATTCTTCTTCGTGTGCGAGTGCCTGTTGACAAGTACTACACTGTAAGTGCTGGAATTCCTGTCCTTTTATATATTTTTGAAAGATACATTAATGTGAAGCACATTACATAGAAATGTTACTGTATTCGGCTCAAGATCGATTTTCCAGTATTGGCAAATGTCTCTTCCAACACAGACAATTTACACACAGATCCTGTGAAAGCACTTCTACAGACAATGCTGACACGCACCTGGGAGGCAGTGGCCACCGTCACATTGCCCATCTGCTGCTGGGGGCAGTTGTTGATAATGGTAACACTGGTGTTGTTGGTGGCCCTGCGGGAGGTAACCACCGTCGCAGGCAGCGTCTGCGAGGTGATTGTGGGTGCATTCCCACGGTACGGGGCAACGTGCGGCTGCGACGACGTCATCGCATGCAGGCGACTACCAGAGTTGTTCAGCTGGCTGCTACGGCTGCTCCCTGTGGCATATACGGTAATCCCAACTGCCTGTTATCGAGATCTAATTTTGGTCTTAAAAACTTAACTATCACACCAACCACAGTACTAAATTCCCTATATGATGTGAGTGCACTCTGGGATATTTAAAAAAACTATATTCATATTGTTGTCTCTCTGACATTGAGCACTTTTGAAAGTCCTGCTTAAGACCTACTTTTCTCTGCAGTTTGTCATTCCGCCATATGTAATATTTACAATGTCACACGCCTAATGACTTTGTTCATGCATCAGTCATGTGAAAAATTTATTTGTGACGTGCCACGAGCGCTGTTGGATACACATCCAAGCCTCAGCCTCTGGTGCTCCCCCTAGGGCACAGTAGCGCCAAACGCGGCCGCTTATTTCACCTATGTACTGTTCCTATCTACAAGTGAGTCAACTCCTTGCCGGCAATCCGCACAACACCGCACTCCAGTATAAGTGGGTGGACCTACCCCCTCACTTGCCTTACCCTGGCCAGCAGGTGCCAAACGCACATGCTCACCGCACATCGGACGAGGCTTCAGCCTCCATGCAGCCTGCTCCAGCCACCACTCGCTCGCCACGTCTCTCTAGGATATACATTCCTTTGAATGCCCTACAGACGGGGCAATTCGCGAGCAGTTCTCTTCGAAGCTTTATCTGCAACTCTCGCTACCTCGCCACACTTGCCTTCAGCAGTAACAGTGAAACTTAGCAGTATTACGTTACTATTGTCAGAACTTGTGTTTCTCAACACAACAGGCAGAAGATCTTGTCGCGGAACCTTCTCCTTGCTTCGAGTGTTGGCCATGTGCCTCGTCCACGCCAGACGTAGTTTTACCAAAGTCGCTCTCACCCTGAACTTCAATAATTGATATCTCCTTGCCTCCTATAGGCAAATTGCTTGGCAAACTTGGTACTTGGTCCATCAGACGTTAGCGGGCACAAGTCAGAGATATATATCTTGTAAACTCCTGTTGACGGAATAAAACATATATCTACCAGTTAACCTCTTTCTGATCTGTTCATTCTTTTTCCCTTCCCGTACCTGTTTACCTTCTGTGTGCATATCCACTAAACTACTTCTCGGTGTATGCACAATAGTGGGGTAGAGTTTCGAACCAAAGTCCCCACTGAAATGCACTTCCACCTCTTGTCAATGTTTGGTGTCTAGTGCTGGCTGGTAACGCCGCCCTCTAGCGCCACTGTGACAAGGGGAGAGAGAACCTTACTCTGAGGCTCCTGAGGCTTGCGGAGAACACTGTGAACCCAGGGGCAGTTAAGGTCTGAAGCTCGTCACGCCCCTCACTCAACTTCTCATCGATGGGAATCAGGAAAGCCCTCTTTCCAAGTCGCTATAGGCAGATCGATCGATAAGACTCCAGCAGGGGTCTACCCCAAGGCACCGGCCCAAGGAAGAGTAGTTCCTTCCTGGACGGACCACACCAGGACCTGTCCTCCCCCGCGCTGCCAAGTAATTTCAAACCATATCTAAAGTCGTGCAGGCACCTACAGGACAGCCACTAAATCTTGTAAAACGTAATTCTCTATTCTTGTTTTATTTTATCTCCTGAACTTAACGTAACATTACTGACTGTGCATAGCTGTGTACTCGCAGTTATTCCTAAATGCCAAACACTGAGCGGGCCATAAAAGGGATAACATAACCCTCAGCACCCAGCTACGTGCTCTGGTAAGCCAGTGCCAGACACCCCCAGTGTGCAACCGCATCGGCCCATACGTCCCCTTAAAATCCTTGTTAAGGAAACTCAGTTTCCCTATTCTCTAAAGGGATACTAGGCCAGTGCACCTTCATTTTTCCACTTTGAGGGTACTGGCATCAACGTTCAGCTCACCTACAAGGTTAATCGGGTTCGATTCCTGGCAGGGTCACTTCCGGATTTTATAAACGTGCGAATTGTTTCGGACAATACAGCTGGTCGGCTGGTTTTCTTGGGAATCTCTAATTTCACTCGCCCTTGCATTTTGGTGTTGCTCCACACTCATCGGCTCTCAAGATCACGCTGTAAAGAGCCGCTCAAATCTCTCCATTCCACTCCAGGCACAGCTGGTCAGAAGCACGCCATGACCATGTGTAATATTGCTTCCCCACTTTACATGCGTGGTGAGAGCTGAAGTGGTTATCTAGAAACAAGCATGGCATCCTTGCATCAGTCTCCTCGTGGCCGTCCAAAGGGAGGACAGCTTCCAAGCACTGTCTCATTTGCAACCTAAAAGTATGAGACTTCTACGCTGCAATGAAAGGGAGAGGCTTCAGAAGGGGAGAGAAACACTTTGGCCTTCCTCGGCTACTTTCGGCTACAACTCTTCATAGGTTCAGCCACTTTGATTTGTCCCCTCCATACTTTGTCGAAGAGATGGCTGATGATCATTTCTGGGGGGTCTGACATAGTATGTGTCCTTGCATGTCTGACGTAGCTGGGGTGCCATAACAAAGAACCCCAATTTTTAGGAAATAAAAATTTACTCCTCTATTCAAAACTAAAAAATTATTTTGCAACTACTACGGAACAGCAACAATTATGCAATAAAATAAAGTAGGTATTTTCTTTGTAAAATATTGAAAATTATTTTATTTAGTGATATGTAAACAGAGGTAGTTCATTACCAGCCTCCTTGCTCGCAGCCTGCACCACGAGAGGACTGGTGTGTGTGACGGCTTGTGGGTACGACGTGGATATAGACACCACCAGGTCTCTGTCATCACGCAAACCGGACGAGCTGCCACCCCTGAAACAACACATGTTCCTTCATAGGAAACAAGGGACACAACCACAAAACACGTTTTATATAAAAAGAAAAATATTTAATTTCCCATGTAACTACAATGAAACCCATTTGTTTACACTTATGACAGTCCTTAATAATGTTGTAAAATGCAGGAAAGTGTAAAAAAGGTCAAAATATTTACCACATATTCATTACACATGTCCAAAGAAAATAAGTGTAAACTGCAAAGTGTAAAATCACAGGATGTTAAAAGGAGGCTCTACTTTATATCTTGCCAATCATTTGTGAGGTCACTAGGGCCTCACAAATAAAACTGATTATTATATTTTTTATAGCAAGTATACAAATTATGCTTAAAAACTCACACAAATTACATTTTTCAAAGGATTCTATATTTAGTGCCCAGAGACTTATCAGTGGGACATCTCATATGCCAAGTTCAGTTAAGCACACAAACAAATAACTAGTGCTCAGCAGTCATTAGTTTTCATCTACACCCTCAATACTGATACTGTGTTGCATATTACTTATTTTGAATGTTTATTAAGTGCAGTTTACTAAAGGAAAAAACAGCACATATTATAGGCTGTTCACGGTAAAGTGAGCACTTTTGAGGCCCTAGTTACTTTTTCCTTGCAGCCATTTTTAAAAATAAATATTGTCATGTATTTAATAAACACAGTGTGTATATTCCACAGCACTCTGAAGTTAACGTCTAAAGCTAAAATAAAATATATTTATTGACTATTATTCCAAATGAGAGGGCTTTCAAAAGCGCTTCTTTTACCGTGAATAGCGTATAGCACTATAGGTATAAAGCAGTCTAGGGTTTAATGTAGCCACAAAGAAAAAAATTTGAACCCAGAATACAGTTGACTGTTAAAGAGGCAGCAATATGAGGAAAGTGTGCAATAGGGACGGAGTGGCTCACATTGAGGGGGACTCACGTGGAGGTCTTGTTGGGCAAAACCGTGGTGACTGTCACACCGCCACTGGACACCCTCTGCTGGGCCGCGGAGGAGATGTACTGCCGCCCCCCATTGATGGTGGTGATGGACCGGTTGGCAGGAGTGGGGGCGGAAGGCACGGCGCTGCTCGTCGCAGGCACCAGGTTGATCTGTTGGCTGGAGCTGAGCCGCGTCATGCTCTTGTGGAGCCCACCGACTGAGCCCACCCTGCTGCCTCCACCTGGAAAACCACACCCACGTGCAAGCTGTAGAGCAGGGTTATTTAATTAGCAGCCCTCTCGACACACGTGGCCCGTGAACAAAATATGTTAGCAATTCTTTTCATTAATATACACTTTTAATACAATCACCTAATTTAATACAGTAAACTCACGATTTACCGGGAGTGGCTTAATCGGGTTGCTGCTTAACTGTGGAGCCACCAGCTCAATAGTTCAAAGTCAAATATTGAACAGCTGCCACCAGTCACGCACCACTGCTATTAATAACCCATGCGCACGCTGTTAATTACCAGGCTGCAGTCGAGTGATATGCGACACAGATTAATTTTAATATTAAAAGTGTAATGCGACACGAGCGCTGTCAGATACATATCCAAGCCTCAGCCTCTGGTGCTCCCCCTAATGCACCGTAGCGCCGAATGCCAATGCTCGCTTCATCACTGTACCGTTCCTATTCACAAGTAAGTCAACCCCTTGCCACCTGAGAGGGCTGGAATTCGCATGCCGCGCACCCGCAGGCACCAAACACGCACACTCATGAATCAGGGGAGGTTTCCTTCTCCATATGGCCTGCTCCAGCCACCCCTCGCTCGCCACGTCTTTCGCGAGTATTTATTCCTTTGCACGCCCTCCAGACAGGGCAGTTTGCCAACAGTTCTGACAGGAGCATCTTCTGCAACTCTCGCTATCTCGCCACGCTTGCCATACCACTTGCCTTCCGCAGTAGCAGTTAGACTTAGCGTATAACGTTAGTATTGCCAGAACTTGTGTTTTTCAACACACTAAGCAGAAGCTCTTGTCGCGGAGCTTTCTCCTTGCTTCGAGTGTTGGCCATGTTCCTCGTCCGTGCTGGGCTTAGCTGTACCGGGGTCGCTATAGCCCTGAACTTCGATCAATATCTCGGCCACCCTGAGGCAAACAGCTTGGCAAACTTGGTTTCTCGTCCATCAGACGTTAGCGGGCACAAGTCTGAGATATATGTCTTGTAAATTCGTACACCTCTTTTTAGTCCGATCATTCTCTTTTGCTTTCACCTCCCTTACCTACTTTTTCTTCTGTGCGCATATCCACTTATCTACTTCTTGGTGCTCGTATGATTGCCGCGATAGAGGTTGGAACCAAAGTCCCCACTGAAGGGCGCTCTCACCTCTTGTCAGTGTTTGGTGTCTAGTTGCTGGCTGGTGATGCCACTCTTCTAGCACTTCTGTGATAAAGGGGGGAAAGAAAATTTCTCTGAGGCTTGAGGAGAACAAACACGTTAAGACATTACGACTCTCAGGCTACAAGCTGGTCATGCCGCTTACTGAGAGCCGTAGGGTCCTTGTGTGGGGAACGCTGTGAACCCAGAGGGACAGTTGTGGTCTGTAGCTGGTGACACCGCTTACTCAAATTCTCACTGAGGGGAATCAGGGGGGCTATCTTCCCAAGTTGCTATAGGCCCGAGCACCATCCCTTGTGACGACTCCTGCGCCGATCGATCAAGGACTCCGGCAGGGGCTTACCCCAAGGCACCGGCCTTGGGGAGTAGATGCCTTCCTGGACGGACCACGCCAGAACTTGCCCTGCCCTGCGCTGCCACGTAATATTAAACCACCTTTATTATAGTGCCTGCGCCTCCAGGACACCCACTAAACCCACTAAATCATAATTCTATATTATTCTTTTGATTTTTATACTCTGAACTTAACGTAACATCACTGACAGTGCATAGCTGTGTACCCACAGCTATTTCCTAAATGTCCAATCACCGGGTGAGCCATAAAAGGGATAACATAACCCTCAGTGCCCAGCTACATGCTCTGCTGAGACAGGGCCAGACGCCCCCAGGGTGCAACCATGTCGGCCCATACGCCTCTTTAAACTCCTCGTTAAGGAGACTCCATTTCCCTGATCTGTAGAGGGATACTGAGCCTGTACACCTTTATTCATTTTCCCACGTTGAGCGTATTAGGCGTCAAGTTATTTCTTGGTGCCCAACGTGGGGCCTCACGAAGCTCTGGTAGAGATAGTGAAACCAGGGAACACCCGGAGAAGATCCTCACTGTCGAGAAGAGCAAATGCCGCTCCACGTAAATCTAGAACACTTCGGAGAGTGTCTAAAACTCCTTGGCGCCCAAAACCCAGTGCAGTACTTTTATCATGGCGACTGAAAACAGTCGGAGTACCTCACTGAATGAGGAGAACCTTGATACTGCACCTTGTCCCATGCCTAGCTGTACCGGAGAAGGAAATCTGAACATTCAATGCGCACATTGTGGCGACAATTACCACTACCTTTGCTTAGGATGGGAGGAAAATAAAAAGGACGTACGGATTGGAATCCCGCTGCCCCACATGTCAGTAAAGACTAGTTCGCTGCGACAGCCCAATGTACCGGAGAAGGTCTATATAAAGTCTCTTGTAACAACTGCCCCCACCTGTACCCTTTAAAATACGTCGGTTGGCCAGATCAAGCCTGCTACATGGAAGGGCTTACGTATAGCTGCACCATATGTCGCACAGCCCAGAGACACGCACAAGCTTATAGCTTGCCTTGAGAAAATAGGCTAACAGGGGGAAGAGGTATTAATGATCCCCAAATACGCCGGGAAATCGCAGGACCCGCAACAACTCATAGAGGCATGCAAAACCGAATTCACACACACTCAGCTGCCAAAAGCATTAAGGATAAAGAAAGCCAAAGACCAGCTGGAGGGCAAGACTCGCCAATGGTGGAATTGCTATGGCGAATTTGTTACACACTGGGATCAATTCTCTGAGAGACTAATCGCCCATTTTTCGGGTAGATCAGTGCTGTCATGTCACAACTGACCTAGGAAATGTACAGCCAGTACTAAAGACCCGTGGAAGAAGCTGAAATTTTCATTAGGTGCAAGATACTGCTGCTTTAGTGCTTACAGCCAGGCCAATCCAAAGAGGCCAACATAGAAATGATCACGTTGCGATAATATTATTATGTTCCTTCTTGGCTAGTGTATTTTAAATGGGAGCTGTGTGGATGTGGATGTGGCTGTGGCTGGCGGTCTTCGGCTCGACTCACGGGGTGCTCGGCAGTTACGTCCACTAATTCTTCAAGAATATGTTTGTTTATGGTTTTACAAACCTAGCGTATGTCAAATCAAAAATATGCATTTATTTTTCGATTTTAAAATTTTTAAATACAAAAATTATTTTTCTCAATTGTACCGAAATTGTACATGGGGTATTGTGGAAACATGCAAAAGTCTATCATTCAATTACATCATTTCCAGCCCCCTCTCTTGATGACTGATTAATACACGATGCCAGAATTTGCAAATAATTCATTGTCTTGTCTGTTTTGCAGGTTTAAAAAACTACTCAGATATTTTTTATGTATGTATAAATTAATGACTAAACCAAGCCCATCATACTTATAGCTACTACATGCACGAGTATGTTATAATCATGGTATGGATCAGCATATACCAATACTTTTATAAGCTTAATTGGCGTTAATTTAAATGCCAATACTGCCAGATCCTGGAGACTTGGAATGTATGAGGGTGATAAACAATCTCAACTTTCGTGCTCTTCTTGACCATCAATTAGTCAACTGTCCAATCATTCCATCAACATTTGGATATGAATATATTATTTGTTTACATAACCTGTGTGTACAGTATGTAGGCCTAAAGTAAACATTCCCCCCCTCCACAAGCATTGCTTTAACCGTGAATATTGGTTATCCGTGAACCCTTGGCCAGTCATTACCCCGGAAAATCGGGAGTTTACTGTATTAACTTTACTAGTATAAAACTGGTAATAAAATAATATATTACTGATGGGACGATCAGTTCCTCGATTCCTCAGAACCGCCGATTTTTGAAGGAACCAAACTGGAACCGACGTGATTATACAGTCGGTTCTCCGTATCAGTCAAACCTTACCTTGTCTACTAGGTAGTTTCATATTTGTATTAAAGTCGTTGTTTACTCTTATTTTCGGCGCTAAATGAGGTCTAAATCTTTGCTAGCTGTATCAACGTAATGTACTGTAATGGCCCTTTAAGGATAAATTAACACAACATTAATAAATTGTCCGGTTTTCCTGTTGTATGCTGCCGAAAATGTGAATGGCGTGGCTACGGCTTTGTGCCGGTAAGCATTACCCACGTTGCCATGCACAGTACCTTATAGGCTTTGTTTCTGTTCAACACCAAAAGAAAACCAACATTTTTGCATCCTCGTGTGTTAATGTTGTAATTAAAATGTAACTATGTCTGTAGCGGAGTCATTACATTTTGCAATGAGTAGTTTAATGCTAAGTCGGAATATAAACAAAGTAAAAGTGCACTGTTGAACTGTATGTAGCCCGTACAGCCAGAGGTTTCAATACAACAAATGGGAAAGTCTTGCATGATATGCTGTCGTAAATTGGTATGTGATGTAATTGGAAACTTCTAATACAGATTTTGTGGTGTGGTAATCTGTTTCGTAATGTAATTTAGAAAACCTGCACCATACAGAGAGCCATTATTTCTCACTCGCTACACAAAAGAATATTTTTTCCTTACGACTTGCTGAACGTGTGTTGGCTAATCTGACGGTATTTAAAAACAACAATTCAATGTTTTCTTGCAGCGACTCATCCATTTTTGCAAGCGAATAATGTTTATGTGACACGGAAAAATGTTTCAATATCGCAAAGGCTTTGCTATATCAACAATAACGCACAACCTAAAATAAATTTGGTGGGTCCAAGGCTGGGACTTAAATGGGAATTCATTGTAGAAGAGTACATTATAAATTTTCGTCTTGGCAACACTGCGTACCCAACTGTTGGCGCCATCACAAACGTGTGTTTCCGTATTTCTTTCAGCATGGAATAAATTTAGTTGGGAGGCGTGGAATAATTTCAAGGTTCACATTAACGATGTCAAATATGAGATTTGAAATCACGGTGGCGCACGAATCTGCAAGGCAAGTCAAAAGCACTTCTAACCTCAAAAAACATGTTAACACCCAACATAAACATGTCGTCGTGAAAAAACTTTGTTTACCCCCAGTGTTAGAAAATTTTTTTAATAAAGGTGAAAGATGCAGTTTTGGCAGAAATCTCGAGACAAAATATATATGTTGGTTGCTCGCTTATTCTGAAACTACTTAGATAAGTATGAGCAGTGAATGTGCAAGTTTAGGGTCAACCAGTACAAGAACTGGCATCAGAACCGGGAACCGAATTGAAGAAGGAACAGAGAACCGGAACCGTCCCATCACTATTATATATTGCTTAATTTATTACATCTTAGCACAAATAACCTGACTGTGTGTCAGTTCACAGAATAATAGTTTTTTCCTCCACTCAACAGTTCAGTCCAGTGATTTTATTATATGATCTAACAAACAGCAGTCTCTGGCATAGCCAACTCTGGCATGTAACGTGAGCATGAATAGGCCAAAATGCATGCATGGGTAATGCATGCTACAAACTTTGTTTCTGGCCTATTTCCTTGGAATTTTTAAAGTTTTAAGAAATATTTTTACAGTTCCTAAAAACAGGAAATTTTACCTTGAGGGACTTGTTATTACTGGGGTAGTTTTGTCAATATGTGACTGTAATGTGTAGCAGTTTCTCATGCAGTGTTATCATACACTCATTTCCTGTTTTTTATGAATGTCATTGTGTGCATGGATGCTCACAAGTTAACCATAAAATACAATGCAGCATACAAAGATCATTAAAATTAGAACAGCCAACAATCACTGACAACTTATAAAACATTTTTTTTACAACCCCTCATCAGTTAACACACGCACACAATGAATAGTGAAAATAAATACACACATTACATCTACCTGAACCAACTGAATGATACTGCTTCCCAATATAATCTCACTGTGTAATTTCAGGCAGTATTATTTCAGAGAACAGCAGCAGTCTTTGTCATTGTTTTAAACTTAAACAGTTTTGAAGGTGAATCGCTACGTAGCCTGCAGATGATCAACTGACTGCTGTGCGTAAGCTCCACTTTATCTTTCCGTGGCCGTAATTGAATGCCCCTGCGGCAGACCAAAGTTAAAATTTGTGACTCATCTTATTTTTGCCATAGTCCTATACTTGGGTAAATACGGTAGACAGATCTGCTGGCACTTAGTGAAACAAGGTAGAGAACTACACAATGCACTGCCTCACCTGTGTTCAGACGGGTCATGCTCCTGTGGGCTGCCGACGTGTGGAGTCTGCCCGTGCTGCGGCTGTCCCCACCCAGTTTCGAACGACCAATCACCAGTCGGTTCACCTCCTGCCTATTCAGCCAGTAGCCATCTTGCTGACCGTTGTGGTTGTGGTGCGAGTACCTGAGCCAAGCATGCACGTCCCCCTCTGTCATCACAGTCATACCTTCGTCAGGCCTAGCGACTGCCCTTCATTTTATGATGTTAAAATTATAAACATTTCATAAAAGTTTTAGCTAAATTAATTTTAAAATTTTACCTAATTTTATTTATTTTGATTTTTCAGTTTAATTTAATTACGAAGGTATTGTGGTGATGTTAATGTGATTTGTTCACTACTTTAAGAGAAGAGTGTGGCAAAATTCTTTAAAGCAATTTCCTGCTTAACAACTTTACCTAATTTTTAACCTGGTCTACAAACTTCAAGCAAATTGATCCCACTTAAGTTTTCCTGGTTAAAAAGTCTGAATTTTTCAGTCATTTCAGTAACTTCTTAAAGAATTTTTACTGTAGTTTAATTTTTAATTCACAAAGGAATTCATGCATTTAAAGTCAGTTCAGATATTAACCTAGCTTCCCCACCTCATAGCAAAATTATTTCGGTCGGTTAACAGTTGTGCTGAATGTTCAGTGCGGGGTTAACATACTTTCATGTGCTTCTTACTTTACCTGTGCTTAGGCCAGCACTATCTATTGCACATTAGGCTAGTGAATCTAGGTGTTTGTCAATTCTGATTCATTATATTATTATTTAGTGTGTGTATAAAAGTTTGTTTTCATGGCACTAGAGTTGCCAGATATTCGGAAAGGAAAATCAGTACATGTGTTAGCGACATTGCTTTTTCAACCCGTCCTAAATTAACAAAGGTCTTATACATGTACAACAGAGGCACACTTAATAAAGCTAACTTTGATGCTAAAACTTGCACTACACAGGGCCAAATTGTACATATATTTAATAAACTTAACTTCCATGCTAAAACTTGCACTACACAGGGCCAAATTGTACATATATTTAATAAATTTAACTTTCATGCTAAAACATGTACTAAAAAGGGGCCAAATTGTACATATATTTAATAAACCTAACTTTCATGCTAAAACACGTACTACACAGAGCCAAATTGTACATATATTTAATTTTGAAAATATTTGTACATATGTTTAATTTTTGTTCTTGAAAATACATTTTCTGCTCTATATTTCTGAACTGTGAAAATCAAGTTATTTGAATGCCAAGAGTGTGCTTTGAAGAGAATAGACATTTCTTCACATGATGCTAGGATTACTAATTTGTTAACCAAAACAATTTTTGCTAGGTTGTGCAAATTATCTTAAAAATTGGAGCACTGAGCTTACTGTTACATACAAGAACAGTATGCTGAACAAAATGAGCAAAATCGAATGTTATGGGTAAATCTGTACATCTGGCAACATACATGGCTTTGTTTGTAACAGTTTTTTGCTTCAATTTTGAAGATGCACGTCGACATACAGTATTTCAAAGTTTAAATTTTAACCCTCAGTGGTGAGTAGCAGCAAGGGCTCGTGTTTGTGTTTTCCTAAGCTACTTAGAAGAAGGAATGGACGAGGGCTGATGAAGGCAACTGTCACCTGGAGTTGTGGAGCGAGTTGGACGCGACATGCTCCTTGCTGGTACTGGTCGCCTGCTGCTGCTGTGTTGGTTGGCGCGAGCTTTGCAGGTCCGGTCGACTGCCGCCCACCTTCACTATCGTCACTCTCCCTGACGTCTGGTTCACCTGCGAGTTGCTGTTAACACACATCCCTATCAGTTCACATTTTACATGGTCAAACATACGTCGGTCAGTAACCAAGCACATCTCACTCCTATGCAACATCATCCAATATTAAATAACACATTCTGAATATAGAGCCCTTTAGAAAATCCTTGGATATTTTGGTTAACAGTTTATTTAGCTTTGGATACAACCTAACAAGTAATAAATTTCAGAAAACACCATATTTACCTTTGACCTAATGAGATTCTCTTTTTAGGCATTTCAAATGTGATGTTAGTAATTACGGCCAACTATGTTCACCCACAAAGATATTCAGCTACATACTCCGTGGGTCAATCACATAGTGTATGCATATTAGGTTTACCTTCTACTGCAGATACATAAACTGTTTTAACAGATGTGTATTGACGCGTGATGCGTATATATACTATTTATTTTTGCTGCAACTACGTATCATCACGTGCACACCACATTCCCTAGAACCCTGAACGGCAGCTACCCAAGCCAGCATTCCATCTCATTAAATAAAGTGGATGTCTGGAGATCGGAGTGCACCTGAAGTAACAGAATATAAAATCGCCCCGCCTTAAAAAAAACCCAGTGAGAAGGGAAACCAGTAAACCATGCAAGTGAAGATTTGCCAGAGCTCGCACAGCCGATACTACCTGCACAACAGGAAGACCTGCTTCCAGCCGCCCCGAGAGATGGCAGCAAGTACAGCTCTGCCTACGAAGGATGAGCCACCTCCGCTGAATATACCAGAAAGCCGAAGTAACCCAACACACCAACAGCGCAAGAGAATATATGTACCTGTACCGCCGCAGAAAGGAAGTTGATACCCACAGCTCGCCTTCGCACAAGTCGTGCCAAGGTTCTCTGCTCTGCCTGCTCTATTCCGCCTCATGAAAAACACCCAGTGATCACCAGATACGAACGCCAGACTTCTTCAGTACATGCTGCAGCTTCAAAGAGTCGTCATTCCCCCCCTTACACTTGACACTTGCCGTCAACCCCACACCCATGCTCCCCCCTTAATTCCCTTCAGGACATCAGCTTCAGTTAGGGTTTAGTTGTTACCACAACTACCTAATTCGTTGCTCTTTGCTCTCCTAGAACACCCTTTGGAGAAGGCTTTTAAAGCCAAAATGCCCCTTCACCTGTCTTTTGCTTTACCTTCCGAGAGTTAATCAGTGCCTTGGTTACAGCAGGAGAGTACGGGTCACCGTGTTTTATTCTGCATAGAATAAAACAAGTTACTAGTCCAACCACTATCTGCTCTTTCTTGCGTGAATTGTGCTTAGTCATCCCTGGTAAGCGTCACCCTGCAAAGGAGAGGCTGGGAACTGCGGAATTTGAGATTGGTTTGCAGAACTAAGTGCAGGCCGTCAGATACGCCAAAGGCATCAAAATCCGCACTTAATAATAACCCCGTAAAGTCGACGACATCTGCTTCCCAGCCATCTGGGGGGAAGGCTTGTGATGCCATTAACTCCAGAACCACCTGATAGGCAAGGCTGAGGCGTCACCTAATACTAAAAATCTCTTTTATTCAAAATTTTACTAAAAAAATTTTGAGGCTGGTCTTATTTTTGTCCACTAATAAATGTAATTAAACAAAACAATTCTTACAAAAATACTTATAAAAATTGAATGGTTTTATGAGAAAATACATAAATGAAAAGACACAGGGGTGAAACATGAAAGTGTGTATTCCTCTTACATGAATATGTTTGAGGTGTTAGTATGTACACTGCACTGCATATTAGTAACACATACATGTAACTACAATTTTTATAGCTTGTTTGACTTGAAAATTTTTTCCACAGATTTTGTTGAAATATTTTATCATCACAGACCACTCATTTTCTGGTCCACCAATAACAAAGTTAACTTAATTTTGGTTTTTGACATCGGTTATATAATTTCAACTTTTATTTAAGTGCCAATATAAAAATACTGCTAAATACCATGTCCAAATAATTCTTGTCCTAAAGAAAATGTGTGGGGGTGGTTCTACAGTCAACTCCCATTTTACCAGAGGTGGCTTAATTGGGTTGCAGCTTAACTGTGAAGCCACCAGTTCAAAGTCAAATATTGAACAGATGCTGCCAGTTGCATGCCACTGCTATTAATAACCCATGTGCGCACTCTGTTTATTTACGCTAACTCAAAGATAACTTCAGTTTCCAGGCAGCAGTAGAGAGATGCAGTTCTGTTTTTGTTTCTAATGTTAAAGAGAATTGGGGGGGAAGTGAAAATGAGAGCAAAGATGAACAGCCTGTAAACTAAGTGACGCACACTCTCACAAAGTTATGCCAACAGTTTTCTTCTTCACTACCTGGAAATGGAAAAACAAAGACTCATTACTGACATAATATTGCTACACAGGAGACTCATTACTGACATAATATTGCTACACAGGAGACTCATTACTGACATAATATTGCTACACAGGAGACTCATTACTGACATAATATTGCTACACAGGAGACTCATTACTGACATAATATTGCTACACAGGAGACTCATTACTGACATAATATTGCTACACAGGAGACTCATTACTGACATAATATTGCTACACAGGAGACTCATTACTGACATAATATTGCTACACAGGAGACTCATTACTGACATAATATTGCTACACAGGAGACTCATTACTGACATAATATTGCTACACAGGAGACTCATTACTGACATAATATTGCTACACAGGATTCTTTCAAAAATTAAAAAGGAGACTGCATTGAAGAAGCAAACGTCGATAACTGACTATTTTAACGCAGTGTGGCGATGGTTACATTTTT
Source organism: Clitarchus hookeri (assembly GCA_002778355.1). Lineage (NCBI taxonomy): Eukaryota > Metazoa > Arthropoda > Insecta > Phasmatodea > Phasmatidae > Clitarchus > Clitarchus hookeri. The sequence continues at coordinate 538,322 of NQII01000190.1, read as the reverse complement.
AATAATATCAACTGCGCCTCTTTTTGTTAGTTATGTGTTACTTAATGTGACTGGACATTTTAATCATATTTACTGTTATGATTCAAGTATAAAAATGGTGCCAAAACATACTCTGTAAGATATTATGCACTGTTAACTATTTGTTTACGTAACCTATTGTACAGTACGTAAAATAAACATATTTTGTTTGCTCTAACTTAGTGATGGCCCAATACTGAAAAAACCAGATACCGATGAAGGTTCCGATATTTAGGATTTTACCGATCCGATACTTTCATTTATCATACTGTAAGCATACATTTGTTTGTCACTAAAGTGTTTGAGAGAAAACTGCTGCCTGGAAAAGTTTTGTTTGCAATAAGCTAAATTGACTTACTGCTAAGTGAGATTTCCTTTATGCCCAGTACATCAAAGCATCAAAAAAAATAGTTTAACATTATACAAAATTATATCTCACTACAACATATTACAAAACTAAGTTAAAGTTGCAAAAAGGTCGCTAGTCTACAAAAAATATGTAAAAGGACAGGAATGAAAACTAAGCTAACAAGCCACTATCATTTTGTTTACTTTGAGAAATGTACGTCAAACAAGACTGCTTTACCAAAAATAAAAATGTAATCCATGAAGTGAAAAATAATGATGGGCATGTACATTCTAATTTGTTTTTATCGTAAGGAATTTTTTTTTTTTAAATTTTTAAATTTTTTTTATTTTTTAATTTAAATTTTGATTTTTTTATTTATTATTGCATATTGATATTTCAAATTATTTTGTTCTTTTTAGTCGTATTGCTGCAGCCTGATATTAAGAATTGGGAAAATTAAGTGTTCAGCAGAGGAGACAAAATACTGAGGTTAGAATGGCCATTACTGATGTGCCGATATTTTAGTGCCGATCTCCGATAATGGTAAATGTACCGATAATACCGATATCCGATACCGGGTATCGGGCCATCACTAGTCTAACTATGAATATTGGGTATCCGTACACCCTTCTTAGCCAGTCATTATTCCGAAAAATGGGGAGTTTACTGTATCTCGCAAGTTTGTCTTATTTTGGTAAATATGGTACTCACTAGTTGAATCATGAACAGTTAACACACTATGTCTACTGCAATGTAGAGGCTTCAGCAATGCAGCACATCCAGAACAATCACACTAGTTACACTGAAATGGTGAAAGACAGGATGACAATGGGTAAACTGAAGGCAGGTTAAAAACTTGCTGAAGGAAGGATGACAGTCAGAAACAGGCCTTCTTCCCCCGAGTGAAGTGGGGAGGTTTGGACAACTGTTAACTAAGAGATCTTGAAGAGTCGATGGGGATTATGCAAGGTAGATACGGAACAGGGCTAGAACACAAGGATGGGGGAAACAGAAGATCCACTAGAAAATCTGCTGAACAGCAATGTTGTCTGACATGATTCCCACGCGGGAAATTCCAGCAGCGACCCCAGTTTACCTTGGTGGCAGACAAACACTCTAGCCACCACTGCAATTGTGACCCCCAGAAGGCCTTCATGAGGTGGGTTCGTGTCTTGTTACATCGAGGGAGATCTGCTGCAGCAAGGGGAAGACCAGTGTACAATGGAGTGAAGACAAGAGGTGCACGTACCTGCCGAGGTTGCCGTTGGGAGCAGGGTCCTTGTGGCCGCACTGACGCACCTCAGCCAACATCTTCTCAGTGAAGAGGACAGGGTAGCTGCTGCAGAGCAGTTTGGCCTCACGTAGAAGCGTGCCCTGGCTGCCGCGATCTGCCTTCGGCAAGTGCTCCAGCACAAAGTTCAGTGCGTCCTGTGCTCTGTCCTGCACCACACACATGCACTCCTCACAACACTGCCCCAGCGTAAACTAGGAGGAAATAGACTGCTGCTGGGATACTAACACTAATATGTGGGGTTGTGAAATACACTTGAGTCTTGTTTAACTGAACCTGATGGGATCAAGAGTGATTCAGTTAAACAAAACTACGATTAAAACAGATACATAGATGATTTAAATAGTTAAATACTTTATGCGCTCATGTTAAAAGAATAACTGTATTTTAAAGTCAACTAAACAATTTTCCTAGTGATGAGCCGAGTCTCAAAAACTAGAGTGGAGTCGAGCTAAGAAAGATTGACTCGTTTTTCCTGGTACATACTGTATATTCAGATCATATTCCTGTAAGGCCAAAATCCACCTAGTTATCCTTCCATGCAACAATTTCTATGACCCGATATGGCACAATGCCTTATGGTCAGTTTGGGCTTCAGTCGGTTTACCAAAAATGTATAGTCTAAATTTTGATGTCGCAAAAACCGAGCTAAGCAATTCCTTTCCTGTTACAGTATAGTTTAACTCAGCTGTGTTGAGAGCTCTGCTAGCAAAAACTATTGGTTTCTGTTCATTACCCTCGTACTGGAAAAGTACTGCTCCTACGGCCTTATTTGAAGCATCACAAGCAATGTAAAATTTCTGGTTTAACCTAGGATGATTTAAGATAACAGCTGATGCTAACTTTTCTTTCAGTTTCTCTAATACTTGCTGTTGCTCTATTCCCCAAACCCATGTTTTTCCTTTCTGCATTAGTTCTCGTAATGGTGAACAAATTGCACTAAAGTTTGCTATGTACCTTCTGAAAAAGTTGAAAAATCCTATTAATCGCTCAAGTTGTTTCCTATTTGAAGCTATTGGGTAATTTAAAATAGCCTTCATTTTTTCTGTGGAGTTACCACATTTCCTAAAAAATGAATTTCTTCCTTTAGAAATTCTGACTTATCCAAATTAACTGTTAATCCCCCTTCATTTAGTTTCTTAAGAACCAATTGTAACTGTAAACAATGTTCATTAAACTCCCTAGAAGCAATCAGTATATCATCTACATAGACAGTTGCAAATTCTAATACTTCAGGTCCTAATACCTGTTCTAATCCTCTAATGAAGTGACTTACGGAAACATTTCATCCAAATGGTAGGCGTGTAAAACAATATGATGTTCCTTGTACTTTGAAGGCAGTATACTTCCTACTCTCTTCCTTCAAGGGAATTTGCCAATAGGAAGCAACCAGGTCTATTTTTGAAAAATATTGACAGCCTTCAAATTTTTGTAATAATTCATCCATGGGTGCAGGTGCCTCCCTGTCTGGTACTATAATAGTATTTAATTTTCTTGCATCTAAGCAAAGCCTTACATTCCCATCTTTTTTCCTGACTACAACTAACGGGTTCGAATACTCTGAAGGATGTCTTTCGATTATTTGAGACTTTACCATTCTCTGAATTTACTTATTTACTGCAAGTCGAACCGCATATGGTACTGGGTATTGCTTAATTGCAAAAGGTTTGTGTTCTTTTATTATTAACTCACATTCATACCTTTTGTTTAATCCTGGAAAATTTGAAAAAACCTTTCTTTCTGATTCTAGAACATGATTGATTGTAGTTGCCATGTCTGAGGTAATTCTCCTACCTGCTGTAATATACTGAAACTTATTATTGATTGAGGGGTTATCTCTTTTTGCTTCTTCTGTCATTAACCTATGACAGTCAATTGAATTTTGGTTATTTCCTTGCCCATAATTTCCTTCAATTATCCTTAACTGTAGTGGTTTTCTACCCCCCTGTTCTTCACAAAATGGAATTACTGTTTCACCCCCCATTAGTTGTATTGTTTTGTTTGCATAGTTGATAATAGCTTGATATTGTCTCAACCAATCAGACCCCATTACTGCCTCAATACTCAATCCCTTTACCACCAAAAAATTTATCCAAAAACACTGCTGTCCAAAAGTTATTTCTATCATTACTTGTCTTTTCACATTTTTATTTCTGACCCCTGTTGCGCCCACTATAGTTACATTTGAAACTGCAATACTAGGTAAATCTGACTTAATGATTTCTTTAATAGTGTTCTCACATTGTTCTGATATAGCAGTGATTTCGCTTCCAGAATCAACTAATATGGGTAACAATATCTGCTCTTTACCTGCGACTGTCCCTATTATCACTGGACATCCATTATTTTGACCATTTTCATTTTCTTGTTCCCATTCTGTTCCTATTAATTCTGATCCTGATTTAATGAAATTTTGAGTAGACACAATAACAATTTGTCTCTCGCAACTATTTTCTGCCCATGCTCCTATTGTAGGGGTAGGCTCTGGGCCGTGGCCCTCCCCTCTAATTCGTTTAAATGTGGGGCTGAAGGTGATGGTTGGGGACTGAGATTTGGATCTCTTTGCTTCAATTTTTCACCTTCCCTTTGACCTGATCCAGTGCCTCTGTAGTTCCTGTTATCTCCCCAATTCCTGTTATTTCTCCAAACCCGTCCTATGTAACGGTTTTTNGCCTCTGTAGTTCCTGTTATCTCCCCAATTCCTGTTATTTCTCCAAACCCGTCCTATGTATCGGTTTTGAACTTCCCTATTGTAATGACCTTGGTACCTCGCATTACCCCCTTGACGATAATTAATCCCACCTGGTTTATATCTGTTTTCCTGGGCTCCTGTCCCCTGTGCAGATGTTTCCTGTCCCCTTTTATCATTCCTATCCTTCTGATACGGTTTGTGCCCATAATTCTTGTCACCATATCTACCTTCCCATTCATCTCGCCTACCAAAAGCCTCAAGAAGGGCCACAACTTCATCTATTCTAGTCACACGAGACCCTATAATTCCATCCTGTACCCTCGCAGGGAAATGGTGCACTATGTGGGTTAGAAACCATTCCTCTGTTATTGGGCAATCCAAAAATTTAGCCTGCATGTAAAGATTCTGCAAATACTCGGCCCAGGGGCCACCCCACTGTGAGTACCTTCCTGTGAATAAATTTTGCAAGAATTCATCCTGCTGCAATGTACTCCAGTATTTTTGCAAAAACGCTGCTCAGACATCTGCATATTTGTTCCACAATTGTTCCCGATTCGTAGCCCATTGCTTGGCTGCACCCTCTAATCGCGAGACAAACAAATTTAGTTTGTTTTCCTCAGAACATGCCAGCTGCTTTATAGCCCTATCACATTTTTGAATGAACTGTATTGCATGCACACCCCTCTCATTACCATAAAATTTAGGAACCATCTTTTCAAAAGTATTTGCATCCTCGACAATGAGACCAACATGCCTACATTATAACCCTCGTCTGTCGGGTGATTTTTCAAAAGTGTGAAAAAACTGCAGATAAGACTATATAAGGGGCAGGTTATTATACCATTGTACATTGGTTGGCACACAGTTACATTTATGGTGCAAACTCGATTTTAACTCAAAAATTTTATAGTGAATTCGACCTGACTCAAAGATGTAGAAATCAAACTCTCCCATAACTAAATATTCCCCTATAATTTTGTGTACATTTTCCTAAAATGCACCATTTTTGAGATACAACATGGTATACAGGCATTTCTGCATGATCGAGAAACCTAACCTGAGACAATTGAGAAATGTGATTTAATTAATGGACTTGTATAACGGAATATAACCTGTCCGTTAAACATGGACTTACTGTACATACATGTCTTGATCTTTCATTATTTTGTGTAAGAGTAACCATGTATGTACGTACATATGTACAGTAGCCTATTTATATTACATAAAAAATTATTTTCATTATTTTCACTGAAGACTGCAAATTTTCCAAATAAATTGTTTATAATTCAAGACTATAAATCAAATGTAGCATATGCAAACTGTGAATTCTGTCAATCCCAAAATTCATAACAATTGTGATTTGGTTAATCGGGAATCTCCTGTATACCACTTATTGTTTCACAAAATGAAAATCTAAAAATTAATACATATGACAAACTTGCATCACAAACAGGACAGAGATTGACCATGGCATGCCAGGGAACCAAGATTTCAAACCATCATAGAAAACTTAAATGAGGATAATAGTAGCGGAAATCAAAGCCAGATCCTCTCCGATGAGAGCCCACTATTACCACCAAGCCACCTCACTTAGCACAATACAAGAAAGAGAGGCGTGAATAATGCACAGAGTGGAGGAATAAGCAGACGTGTACCTTGCTGAGCTTGCCGACAGAGGAGATGACCTGCGCGGCGAGGCAGAGGGTGTTGGGGTGCGACTCCGCGGCCAGTTTCACCTTGGCCACATGGTCGACCAGGCACTGGGGGCGGCTGCCTGCCATGTTAAGGAACACCTGCATGGTGGCGGGGGCCGTCTGCGCTGTGCCCAGATACTCGCTCAGCTGCGGCAGGCTCGGCTCCAGCAGCTGTAATCAACCGCTACACTGCCACGACACTCGTCCACACAGGTCTCCTATAGTTTGCTTGGCATATCTAATTTTCATTTCTTTCTGATGTTAAACAATTGCAGTAACGTCACCATAGTCCTTTCTTTATTTACCTTACCCTGCGGCATTATGAACATTTCAATTAACATAATACAAAGATTACTTTCAGTTTTATAACATGATGATTGAAACATTACATTTATGTCAACAGTTGAATAATACGTCTGTAACGAACAATAAGTTAAACAGCTTAAGTACTACAGCAAACGATAACTTAAACAACTTACAGTTGCATTTTCTAAATTTCACTTCTTTAAAGTTAAATCCAAAAAACATAATTACAGAATCCAATACTGTGAAGGCCACCAAACCTTGAAGAATGTGTCGGGGACACTCGTGATTCAATAGTAGGCCAGACTCTCTTTGCTGTTAAATTCATGGTGGATGAGAGACAATCTTTTGCATGTCAGAAACACACAACACACATTTTCTTCAACATCTTTATGTACTCTTAAGTTTTCCTCGCTGCTACAAAGTCACCCAGCTCAGCTGTACTAGAAAACACACTGCCCCATGGGTATAGCAAAGGAAATGGGAATTACACAACCTGCTTTGTCAAATGTATCCATACCAAAATGATGAGAGTATGTATTACCATAAAAACCAATCAATATTGAATTTCAATAACACAATGTAACCCATAATTGTTTATAAACGTTAACACATATGTATGATCAAAATGTATTCTGAAGTGGTGATGGTGAATATGTATAGTGAATGCAGTTCAACAGAAAATTGAAAATTTGCATCATGACTTTTTATTGGTATATACTTTTCATGGTTAATTGAACACTTCTGAAATTAACCTTTGAAAAATGCCACTGCCCCTACCTGCATATAATTTAACAGGCACACTGACTGACATGCACCCAGTAAAGTTGGTAATGACAGAGGGACATACGCTCCATGTCTTAAAAATGAATTAAAAGTTTTAAACATATGTGAACACTGAAATTGTTTCTTTTGCTGTTTTTTTTTAGTGCATGAAGTGTAAGTATTAGCAATTTTATAAAATATTTACTTTTCTAATAATTTCCCAATTTCACAGGGCTGACACAAGAATGAAGTGATCAAGCCCATGGCAGTGTTAAATTCATATATGATGGAAAAATAAACAACATTCAAACAAGTAGGTCTTCAGCAGAACTTTTGCACGTGCTCAGTTTACCATGAAAGAAAAGCCTATAATGAATTAATTTAATGCACAAAGTTAGTCGACACTTAACATCTCTCTGTACGCCCTAGTCAGGCTCGGGTGTGCAAGGAGAAGGTAGATGCACTCACGGAGGAGTTGTTCTTGGCGATGAGTGCGAAGAGACTGAGCAGGGCTAGCTTCTCCGGGTACTCGCAGAGTGGCAGCAGCGACACCAGGGCCATGACGTGCTCATGAAGTGGCTCCTTGTTCACCTCGTAGATTTGGGGCAGCACCCGGCACAGCGGATAGTTCCCTACCCACACACCCATGCTTCCTTAAGCTACTACAGTACGCCACTGTCGCAGAGTACGGCCAACTCTCGATTCTACGACCTTGCATGGTTCCCAGGAAAAGGGTTGTTATTTTGAGGTCACAGAACGAGAGTTGTCGATTGGTCGGGGTCAATAGAAACGAGAGTTTACTGTACTTAGTTATACAGAGATTAAACAGCGGCTTACCATGCAAACTCCAGTCATACACACTAACAAAATGGTGTCACTCGCCAGCAACATGGTGGAACGACGTTCACCAATCAGTGCCTGGTAACTAACTTGCCAGGCAGCAGGCCAGTTAATAGGTAACCTTCTGCAGCACACAGTAGGCAGTCAGATATAAGGTTCACGTACAGAGCCTTGCAAAGCCGATCACATAAGACCTAACAAGCCATTTCATCTCTGTGTACTTATCTATTCTGTGGAACTGTTCACACTTGTCTAGATTTCAACTTTCACTGTGAAAGTTATTAATGAAAAACATACACTTGCAAACACCTATCTAGTAGAGTTTTGCAAATATTCAGTATACCAAAACTAAAATGACAAATGACAGCTTTCATTTTAGTTTAGGTAAGAAATTTGATTGACGAAAATTATAATGGAACAAAAATTCTTTATTTCTATGAATATTCTAGTGTTTAATAAATATTAATTTAGTGCATCAGCAAAGGAAGTTTTTGTCTGTAAATCATTCATATCATAAATTTTTTTCTGGTTCGGATTTGCAACCAATTTGTCATACGTTGTAAGTTGCTAAAATGTTATTAAATTCGTTTGACTTTCATTTCAACTGAGCTCATGTGAAATTATTTTTCGCTTTAGTTTCAGTTTCACGAAAGTTCAAAACATATGTTTCTCTTTTGTGATAAAAAAGGTGCATTTGCACAACTCTGCTATCTAGCATACCTTATTACACACTATGAAGACAGACACCTGAAGTACATGGAACAAGCTCCTTTACAGTTGTATTTCCAAAATAGTTTAGCTAGATATACTTTTACTATTGAATGTGTTGTGGTTCGTAGTTCATCTGCATTACAGACGTCACTTTAGTCTTTCTTCCCTTCAATACAAAGGGATCCCATTGCATTTACATGTTCCCTTTCACAAAGAATATGCCACACTATAGACTTAGCACCATTGTGGCTTACAACTTGAAATTTTTTCCAAAACACTTGGAAATAATTCTACTGACAATCGGACACAACCGCTTGCAACCTGAGTAAGTGCATTACTAACGATGGCGTAGACGAACATGTTCAACCTGACGTCACCAACATGGCTGCAGCAGAGTACAGTAAAAATCACAGTCCAAACACGACAGTTTTAACAGAACTGCTATGCATCTTAGGTGTCTGCTTAGAAATGATAGACGCTCAGCATTGACGTAACCTAATTCTGAATGACCCAGTCTAATACAAAATGTACTACCATAAGAACATGATGCCAATAAGCTGATAAAAACTGCAGGAGAGCATGTAGATAGTGATGGATACACGCTTAAAAATTAAGTCGAGCAAAAATAACAAAAATCGACTCGTCATTAGAGTCGAGATTTCTGCAGCAGAAATCAAGCTACTGAATGTGCAAGTCGAGTCTCTGTGCTTTTATTAGGTTATAAAGAAACAAATATTTGCACCTAACAATCACCTATAGCATCTCACGAATCAGTAATTTTACGTTGCTAAACAGCTAAAGTCGCATCAGAACGAAAACAATAAATCTGCCACATGCATTGACACACAGCAGACATTTGTGATGTTTGATATATAAGGCTGCAAAAAAGCCCAATGATGCAAGACATACAAGTTTTTCTGGCAACAAAATTGTGAAGAGCTCGCATACAATTGTCTACGATTGTTGCATAATGCTTTGTTTACATTTACAATCAATCATGTTAACAGATCAATTTCTGCCTCATAAACTGAGGCAGAAATACAGCGTATATTCAATTGCATTAGTTTTCTGTTGCAAAAGTGTTTTCACGGAATAATAAAACAAATTTCATTATCATTAAATAAAATACTATTTAAGGGAATTTATAATTAAATTAAAGCCCTATTAAAATATAGAAACTTTCATGAAAATGTACGTTTAATGGATAAACATTCTGTTGGACTGTGATGGAAGAGAACTAATCCCTAGACGGCAGATGATAGCACAAACTTACACATGCGCCGGAACTGGCATCATAACAAAGGTAAACGGAAGTGAATGGACACGGACACCGTAAAAAACCACATTTGGAGTTTTATTGTTAGTGAATTCAAGAAGTTTGAGTACCGTTATTGTATATACTCAAAACAAACACCCCCTTAAAAGAAACAAGATCTCGGAAATGGGTGGGCATTATATTTGTAACTCAGGCCATTTTGCCTCCTAGTGAAGCGCTTCCTCTTGCTGACTGTGTGGCGTCAGGCAACCAGAAACTACCAAAGTTGACAGGTACAGTCTCAGTATAACACAAATACATACCATACAACTCATTTAAACATAAAAGGCCTCTCAAGACCTCATGGCATGTCACACCTTTTAGCAAAAATATGCAAAATACAGTAAACTCATTATTTTTCTCATGTAATTTCTATCTGTGAATGAATAAAAAAAACTACCAATAAACAGCAGACTGTTTATCTGCTTACCCAACAGCATGCTAACGGGCCAGCCTGACAGCTACCGTACCACACAACCCCTGTAATGGTTATCTTACTTTTTTTATATCAGCCTCATGTGGCTGACATTATCATTTCTAAAATAGTCATTCACTCATCGGCTTGAGGGAAAAACTAGTGCTGTGAATCACTTAATCAGGCAAAGGATTATTTTTATAGGTAAAAGCTAATCCCAAACTTTTTTCTTGGTTAACTGTGACAGTAAGAGGAAGACCAAGTTAAAAGGGGTGGATATTATACCAGTGTACATAGGGTACACATTTATATTTATGGTGCAAACTCGATTTTAACTCAAAAATATTTTTATGCTGAACTCTACGTGACTTGAGTTTCATATGACTTGACTTGACTTGACTTGACTTGACTTGACTCGACTCGACGCAGCAAAAAACAAACTCGCACATAACTAAAAAACTTCTCAGCTTTAACAAAATTGCAACAAATTATTTTGTAATTTTTTTTGTTCTAGTTTATTGGTTTTAAACGAAAATGTAACTTGAACCAAATTTTAATGAAAAAATAATTTGACACAAAAAGTATTCCAAAATTGAGGTAAACTGATAACATGCAGAATGCGCAGGTGTAGCCTTCCTTTAATGTAATTCACTACTCGTGTTGGCCAAAAGAGCTGATGCAACCATGAGACACAAAGTTACTGCAGTTATTTTAATACTGCAATCAAAATGTTGCACTTTGTGGTACACCTTGGTAATGAAGCAGACAACCATAGCCTTATCTAAAATGAGAACAAATTACAGCTGCCACTCCGACTGACAAATACAGGAGCAGATCAGACTTTTGGTTTGGGTGGCAGGGAGGGAGGATCATTATCTTATTGTGTAGGTACAGGTCTAGACTTGGAGTCATAATATGAGAGGGGGCACACATTGTCACAATTTTAAGAAACAACATTAACATAAAACAAATAAATCAGTATTTTAAACAATTTATTTTGTTTTAGTTTTAAATCATTCAGAGGACAGTTTCGCCAGTGTGAAGACATTGTGGAGGGGAGCTCATGTCCCCATGACCCCCTCCCTCTCTGGAGCTTTGACTTTCTCCAAGTGGTTTTTCATTCTCATAGTAAACCAAGGCAATTGCAGTTCTTTATCAACTATTTTTATTGTTATGAGAGCACCTGATATGATGACGTCAGACACCTGCACTGCCGACAAGTAGAGCACATCTGAGAGAACAGAAATAGAGCACCTGATATGATGGAGTCTATGATGAGCTGTATGTGCTTGGCCAGGAGGTCTGCATTCTGGATGGCAGCGAGTGACAGGTAGGACGACATGTTGCGAGACAGCTCCTTGTTGCCCTTGTGCAGGAACTTGACCGCCACTGGCAGTGCACGCTTCATCACATCCTTCTTGCTGTAGTTCTGCCAACACAAGACATTCCCTCGCTATAATACTTGTGGAGTGGAGACGTTTAGGCGGCTCTTAACAAGGTCTCGATAGTCTATGAAGTGAGATGGATATAGAGCTAAGACAGAATGTGAGGGCAGGGGGAATGGGAGATCCCTGTGAAAACCCGCTGACCAGCAACTTCCCAGAGAAGGGCCGCATGTCTGCCAGTTGTTAAATGGATGATGATACATCAATAAGACCATTGTATGGGAAATACAATAATAATGGTTAGTGGCTACACTAGTTTACTATGGAAACAATGTTTAAAGGAATAAAATGCAAAGAGGACACACATTTCTTGGCAAAATGAAATAACCAACATGGTCACTGGCTCACTAGAGTCTTGTTAACAACAGGGAAAGGACGACTTGAGTTTCAAAAATACTGCACATTAAATGGTCAAATTGGTAGAAGTATAAAAAAGCAATGTCACAATTATTTGAAAATTGATATTGTTACTGAAAACCTGTAACTTTTGAAAGAAATCTTATATTTGTTTTTTCTTCATGAGGACTATTTTTAGCACGTACTGGTAACATGAATACATACACAAGCATGTTACACAGCAGCCCACAGCAAGAACTGCAAATAGTGACACTTTTAACACTATTACAAAGTTGGTTGCTCTGCCTACCACCAATCAAAATCTAGCCTTCGTAACTGACACAGAGAACACACATGCATATCATTACACACTTCTATACAATCATTACCAACATTTTAGCCTACTTTCCAAAGGAAAGAAAGGCTGATGAGATCACTTTCCTACCTAGTGTGTGTGTGTGTGTGTGCGCATGTCCCTCCCAACGCGTAGATGCATGACGTACACTGACAGTTATTTAAACACGACTTTGCCTCATCTACACGTGTCAACACGTCACCCCAGACGGGGTTTGAAACCGGAAACGACTTGCTACCAGAAGCTACCAGTACGTCAATAGACGCAGGGGCACCCACGAACACGTCAGCCAAGTTCGTTTTGCCTTTATGTCAGACGTCATGCCAACCCCCCACGTGTGATAGAAGCCAGTCAAGAGGTCCAGCTAAGCGCCTGAGCTCGCGCAGCCGATGCAACCCCGTATGACAGGCGCCTGCTTTTGCCACGGGCTGAAAGACGGCACCTGAGAACGCAGCTCCAACCACAGGAGGAGCTCACCCCAGCATCCTTGCACCTCAGAGAGCCCACGGGCAGGTGGAATATATGTCCGTGCACCGCTGCAGTACTGCAGTTCATTCTCAGCAGCTCACTCCACCACCTCGTGTGCTAGAGTTCTCTGCCAACTCCAACATCTTCGCGACCTACCAGAAGCTATTCAAAACTTTCACCAGCAAGTCCAGAAGAAGTCTTCAACCCCCTTCAACACGCACTAACTACCTTTCTGGTAGTGCTACCTGAGTCCCTTCTGGACAACAGCATCGAGTTGGTTGTGGTTAGTTAGTACTATAGCTACCTAGCAGGATCTGCTTCTGTTTAGTTTAGACCCAGGTCCACTTCACTTCCGTATCAGTTCCTGGTTAGTTAGGAGGTAGTATGGTACACCATGTCTATTCCTCACAGAATGAAGTCGTTTTCTATCAAACCTCTGAATACCAATTCTAGTGTGACTGTTTTTTTCTCTCCCGTAGACTTCAGCCCACCAGGGAAAAGCAGAAGACTGCGTCATTTACGAACACAATTGCCGAACCTAGAGTAGGACTGCGGGCTCCCTTAACAGGGAGCACGTATGTCGCACACACACCCATTAGACAGCCACCCATACTGTGCACCTGGTATGCAATATGGTAGAGCCACAAACACAAGAGACTCAATCCACAAGGCAGCTAGTCAACCAGCCCAGCCAATTCACTCCATCCACCTTGCTGAACTGTCGCCGGAAGGAGTGATAGATTGGTTCTGGAGGCCTGCCCAACTTTGAACCACACCAACGTCGCTGTCAGACATCCAGGGTAAACCCACCGCTCTACCGACTGCGCTGAACTGTTGCCGGTTGGAGTAGTCGGGTACGACTCTGGTTGGCTTGGCCTCGGCTTGGCTACATACCTATTCTCTGTCTCATGTAACTGGGCAAGATTTTGACAGTTCGACAAAAGTAGCAACAAATGTTTACTATTCGTATATGCATCCTTTTGCCATCAGCTGGTGCGTCAAGTGGAGGCTGTATAATTTATCAACACGCTGTCAGCCGTAATGCCAAACAAATTACAAATTTTAAGGTACTTTAGACTTCTATCTGTTTAGAAGAATTTGTAGGTTATTAAAGTAAAAATATAAAACCCTGCAGAAAATTAAATATTTGCCAACTCTTTTTGAATTTGTCCGAGACAGCTAATTTGGGTTAACATTTGCTACACGGTAGTTGTAGTTCGTATCACACTTTGGGCATCATAGCTAATATAACTGGAACTAATAAAAGTAATTTGGGAAAATTGATTGACAACGCACTTTTACTTGCCAACAACTCACCAACTACTATTGCAAAGCAGTAATTCTGCTATTACTGATACTTAACAGTTCAAGTTGGAAATATGTCGCTTGGAATAACATAAGAATTGCTTAAAAACTATTCATGTGCCTTTCACTTTCTTAGTTTTATTAATCAAATATAGTAACAACACGGAAACAATTAAATGGGTAAGCGGGAGAACAACACTGCATATAATGGACGTAGATGAACGATTACCGGCCCAATAGAAATTACTAGTGATCAAAATTGTTGTACACAAAATATATGTTACTTTAAAAATCATGCAGAGTTCGCGGAAAAATAAAACTATTGGTATCTGTTCGTAAATTTATTTTACACACAAAAGCTTTTTTTTTTTTTTTTGTGGCTGGTAATGCTTCGGGAAAGAGCAGACAGATATAAGGATTATTGATTTATGTACTTTAAGTCAACTGGGTTTGATAATATCTATTCTTTCTTTTGGTTATATTTATTTAGCTTATTTTCATTTATTAACTCACGCTTTATTTAAGGCTTTATTATTTATATGTTCAGGGGTTATTATTCATTCATTTAATAATTGTCAGGATATTCGTTATTTAGGTAATTTACTTTTACAAATACCTTTTACTTGTTTTTGTATAATTATTGCTAGATTATCTTTATGTGGTATACCTTTTATACAGTGCATGGCATGGCATGGTGAGTTGAGAGCCGAGAGTGTTACTCAACAGATAGCAGCACATTGGCCTGGCTCTTGATCCCGTCTTTTTAAAAGTTGACTTTTCTTCTATTAGTGGCTTGAAACGACACGAATTAGAAATATATTTTGTCAAATTATTAGAAAAAGTAATTCAACAATACCATGCAATATTTCTGTATGCTTTTGGAATTAATATCAAGCACTTATGGAAAGCATGGGTGGAGAGTGGGAATACATGAAAAGAACTATCAAGATTTTGAAGTTGCGTTTAATTTGGATATGGATCATTTTATTGTGCATTTCATTGAGAACACCTATACATTACTACTATATCACGAAGTTTAGTTTGTAACACTAACAATCGCTGTTTCGTGACCAGGTAAAATAAAATGCATTAATTAATAAAGGAACTCTTTCTTATCACGCATTTTCTGCTTCTCTGATGTGCGTCGGCAGTGCACTCAAAATAGCAAATGTAATATTAAATTTTGTTAGTTTGTGCATCAGCTGATAGAGGATTTTGTAAATGGCACTTTGTTTGATTCGTAAGTTGCCACTCACTGTCATAATCTTGCCAAGGTATATGAGATGGACAATAGTTAGGGATCTTTGTCGCCTGCTCTTCCTTCATGGGGCCGATTTTATTACCAACCTTTATGCCATACACCCATAGGAGTGGTGCGAAGTGGCAAGCTAGTAAAGCAGCTACTGCCTCTGAATCCAATGGGGACTGTAACCCAGCCCCAACTGCATTTCGCAGCATAACCCCCCGGAGACAAGCTCAAGCTGCCCGACAGTTGGAGAGGCCTCACCTCCCCCTCATTTCAGCTCCCATTCAAGACCACCGGCCAGCCGCATCCGGTCGTCACCGACTTCCGTCAGGGACATCACATGCCTCTGGGGATAGCGAACTCGTGGTTCCGGAGCACCAGAATCAGCAGCCCTCCGCGGGCACCCTTCAGCACCGCCAGCCGCAGCACCACCTTCCCCCAAAGACTTGGCATGAGTTCCGGCCGATCTCAGGAACAACAGCATCCGAGTAACAGCTACCCTGGGCCACGCCCAATACAGGTAAACCAGTGGCTGTGCCAACCAGTAATACGAAGGACAGCCAAGCCCACAGCAGACTTTGTGCCATGCTGTCAAGCCATGCGCCCTAGCCTATACCCTGGCCGAGGTCTGGTTAGCAGCCAGTAAAGTCAGCCAAGCATATCACCCGTTTCTCTGACTGATGCACAAAACCTTGCCATTTTGTATAATAGCACTACACGAATTAATAAAGTTTTTGTGTAATATCTCAGCAAACAACAAGGAATACTGCGGTAGGTAATGTTGACTGACATGTTTTAGGTATGTCAGAGACATATTTTCAAAATGGTGGGCATATAGTTATTTTAGTTTCATATGTTAAATCGTTGAATCCATGTTTTTAATTCCAATGAAAATTTCTATGCTGGCTGTATATATTACAATCATCAAATGTGTCCACACAAAAAATCTTGTCTACCATTTTGTAAAATAGTATCACATGACAAATTAGAATTACGTAATATCAACAAAAAACAACCAATTTATACTAAATTTGGCAATCAAGTAGCACTATGGCAGGCCTAGTAAACATATAAACTTTAAGGGTAGACACTTATATTTTCAAAATGGCGGCCTTAGAAACATTTGCACTAAGAATTTTTTAACTACGAAATTACTAAATAAATTTCAAATAACTTTGTATGCTGACAGTATAAATTATATCCATCAAAATTGTCTATTTAAAGCCTCATTTCTCTGCCATTTTGCAAGATAACGCCACATGAAATAATACAGTTTAATGCCATATATCGGGAAACAATAAGCTGATTTCTTTCCAATTTGACGAAGAAATTGTACTATGGTAGGCCATATTAATTTATATGTTTTAAGTGTGCACCTCTTTTATTTTCTGAATGGCACCTATACAAACATTTTAGCTTAGAGTGCTATATCTACGAAACTATATAAAAGATTTAAATTTAACTTTGTATATTGTATCTATTACAATCATGGAACGTGATAATACATAAACTTTTCGTCCTCCATTTATGAAGATCGTCACATGAGCAATGGAGGTTTTATGCCATATCTCAAGGATCAATCAACTGAATCATACCAAAATTTCACGCAAATATTGCTAAAGTAGGGTATGTAAATTAACATGTGTTATGTGCGGCAAGCATGTTTTAATGATGTTTATATAAATCATTTAGATTAATTTGTTATATCTATAAAACATTTCAACAATATTGAACAAATTTTTTACGCAAACAGTATTAATTAGAAGCAGCATTTATGCATACAGAGATCCTATTTTGCCAGAATTTTTTGCAAAGTAGTGTCAGATGAATAAAATAAACATTTTGCGATATTTCCAGAATAATTCAACTAATTTCCACAAAATTTTGCTCACATACAGAAGGTTATGTACAGTTGCATGATTTTAATGGGGTCAGCCATCGATTCTCTAAATGGCGGCTATATAAATGTTTTGATATGTTTGGCATGTCTATTTAACAATTTAACCAAACCTTTTATGCTAACAGTATCCATTAGACGCATAGTATAAAGAACATTTGTTAGGAAGTATTGTAAGATATCACTGATTAAGAAAATAAGGTTTTTATGATTTATCTTGAGTATCAATCAACCTATTTCCATCAAATTTTTCACACAAGTAGCGTTATTATACACCATGTAAACTTATGTTTTTTTAGTGGCTCAGACACTTATTTTCAAAATGATGGCTGTGCAAATATTTCAGGTTAGTGAACCCTATCATTCAAAATATTACACTGATTACATCCAAAGTTGATGCTCTGAATCCTACCTCTGTGATGCAATTGGTTGCAAATTAGCTTAATTTTATGAGTTTTTCTGAATTTGAATCCTGGGTTGTATATTTTAATTGTCTCGATACTGTTTCGCATGTTTCTGGTTTCATCTCTAATGATATTGCTGTCAATGAGACATCAATGCCTACCTACCACCTATAATTTTAAGAACTTTACTAAAATTTATTTGCACCCATGTAGAAGAAAGCAGGCTCATTAGTTATCAGTAACTTCTTGTTACTATATGCCTTAATAAACTGACAAATACAAATAAATTTACTAATCAGGCTTTTATGTAAGATGGTAATGCAGTTCAATGATTCTTGCCTTCCTGAAGAACACAGAAATGTTTCTATGTCCCAAGTCATTATCTTTGAAGTTTAATGGTGATGGTATTGTAATATTTCCATAAATGCTGTTTAAAAAAAAAACACTTTTAAAGAAGTTTCCTTTTAAAAAGATTTCCTGTTTAGTAAACTTACATCAACTTTGCACCTGATCTATGAACACTGAATTAATTTGACCTCCTTAAGAAACTTTCTTGGTTAACAAGAACATATAATTTTTCTGTCACTTTAGAAACTTAAAAAGGGTTTTACTGTATTTAAACGGACTGTATCCATTACTACCGAACCAAACAAAATAATTGTTTGTTTGCTCTGTTCAATTTATTTTCAGCACTGGATGCAGTCCATTTCAATTTAGTGGAACCCTCTTAAGAAGTTTCTGCTTGATACAATGATTAATTTTATACCTTGTCGATATAAACCCTTTAATAAGTTTTCCTGGGAATAATTTTGTTTTCAGTCCCTTTAGAAATGTCTTAACAGGATTTCACCGCACTTATATAAATGTGAGGTCATTACTTATACAGTTTTGCAGCAAGAGATACCTGCTGCACACACGAGCTGCTACAGGGAGCTGGCGAAACGCCACAAAGTGATACCTGGAAGATACAGGATATAATGTCAGACGAGATCTTGGCGTGCGGAGGGTCCTCATCCTTGTGCGATGGCTTGAGATTGTGGTTGAGGCAGGACTCGAGCAAAGCAACGAGGGCCTCCGCGTGCTGCTCCATGGACCCCGTCTCCCTGCACACACACACAGCCGACACTCTACCTACTTCATCATACCACACACCACCTCACCAGTAAAGCCCCTTCACTGTTAATAAGCCCATATTCCAGCCTGGTGAACCACATGAAACCAGTGACAGCATTTGTAACATGTACTATGCTGATTCATTTGCCAAGAATTTGAAAGATGTACTATATTGTGAAATGTACTTTACAATGTGATTTTACTGTAATCACTAAATGTAAAAAAATAAAATTAAAAAAACTGCATTTTTTGAGCAATTTTCAAAAAATAATGTTTATACCTTCAACAGTAAACTCTCAATTCTAGCACCTTTCATGGTTCCCGGGAAAAGGGATATTTTTTTCGAGATGGTCGCTACTACAGGAACTTAGAAACGAGAGTTGACTGTATGCATTAAGGCTTGATAGGTGCTTATTTTTACAGGTGAAGATTAAGGAAAGTTCAAACAGAGGAACACTGAAGCACGTATTTGGAGTGTGGAGGGAGAACAACTTAGGAGGAACCACCATGCTACCTGTCTCTACACACAGTTGCCTGGGACTCAACCAGTGACTTCCCTTATGTGATTCTCCAACACTACCAGACCATCAAACATGCTGTGTTTAGTAGATAGTGTGACATTCATGAATTATTTCTTGAGTGTTGTGGCTCAGTGCAGGGTAGATTCAAGGACTCGGGCATAGAACTTTGCGCATGCAATTGCATAAGTCTGCAAAATGACCAACCAGTAAGTAGATGGGATGCTATTACTATGAATTTGTTTCCCTGGTCTTCCAGACAGTGTGTGACGAGTCCCTTGCTCAATAATTCAACTACGAACAGTGTGCATGTCACAAACTTTTGGTCTTCCAGGCCAGATTTGAACCAGTGATGTAAGGATCAAAATGTCTGAGTGTGATAAACAGTACACACTCCAATAACCAAGCAAGGGACACAACACAAGCTGTCCACAGGGCAGAAAAGCCCACCTGCGAAACTGTACAGCTGGGAACACAAGTCTATCATGCACTGAGTCTTAAACTTGCTCTGTGTAAAGAGGCCAGAATTTATACTTTATGCATCCTTCACTATGCTACAGCAACAAAACAAGATTATGATTAAGTAATCAAATTCTTCTAATATCCCGCCGCATAATAATTTCAATGTACCGAGCGGTGTCAGGTAGACACAGCTCAATTATTTTACTCTTACAAATTTACATTACTTTTTCATGTGCCAATGGAAACTTGTATCCAGGATGGTTACAATATAAAAGAGGATTAAATCATCCCTGAAATGAGGAAAAGCAAGAAACTTCAAGTTTCCACTGAAGCGACTTCAGACTGTTAACCGAAATGAAAGCAGTGTTAACTATTCAGTATTTTACAGCAACTACAATTGTTTACTGTAATGTTTAAAGTGCCCCATAATTGCGCAAAACTATACAGAGGTTCAATTATGAAATAAACTGCAAGGCAGATCAGTTATGCTATTTTATTTGATCCATTAAACAAATCAAAACTGTGCATTAACTGAAAAACCAGCGCCAATGCTATAACGTATACATAGTAAACTTCTAGACGCTGAATTTTTTAAATTAAGTGGCCTTAGGAAGTTAAGAAGGTCCTTTTCCACAGATATAAATATGTTATTATAAGAGAGAGGACTGATGCTTAAAAACAAGAAGTCCTCAGCACCAATGGGAATTAAATGTGGTGAAGAGGAAGCAGCTATCAAACACAATGGTGGAGGAAATGGCAGCAACATTCTCCAAATTTCTCACATGTGAAAGTTCAGGTTTAAACCAACAGGAATCAAACCTGGTTTGCCACGGTGAGAAATGAGTGGTCTTGGTGTGACAACGGCAACACGCACGGCATTGTCAAGAGTAAACTGTTTCAGAGGTAATGTATGCATGAAGGACGACTGAACATCTCAAAGAGAGGCTCTACAGTGCTTCGGCAAGGGATGATACAATATCCTAGTTCCAATGTCACTGCACAAGCCATTTCTGCTACCACTCAAATGTCAGCTGCATGGCAAGCAAATTTCCAAGAAAGTCAAACAAAGTTAATTATTTATTTTGTACACAAATTTAATTACCTCACTTGTGATAATCCAGTTTCTAATTATGACTCTCATTACCATACATTGTTAACTGTTATTTGACAACTTTTGAAATCAACCTTTGAAAAATGTTACTGGCACTACATGCACATATTATATACTGCATTCACTGCAACTTTTCTGAAGCCCTGCTAAAGTTCTACTTTCAGGAAATTCCTCCGCCTCACGCAAACAAAGCTTAGGAAATCACACCCAAGGGCCAACGCAACAATAACATTTTGCATAAGAACTATTTCTTAAAATGCATTACCAACACACCTATTTTGTCCCTGTCCTTGTTCCTAGTAGCTATAAATGCAAAAATTATAATTTATATATAAAATATAAGTAAAAGTTAAATTTTACCAAAAATTATGTACTTTTATGTAAACACAAGTATAAATCACTTCTGATATACGACATATTCAAGAAACCAAAAATGTTTTTGCGGAGTGTTTTTTCAAAGGCTTGATTTAAAAAATGTGAAGAAACTGCAAGTAGACTATACCAGGCACACTGACTGGCATGCACCCAGGAAAGTCGGTAATAATGGAAGGAAAGTATAGGCTAATAATTGTAAAGTGAGCACTTTTTAAGGCCCTTGCAACAACCACTGATAAATATATTTTATTGCAGCACCAGGAGTTAACTTTTGAGAGTGGTGAAATGTATACACTGTGCTTATTAGTTACATGGCAATGTTTATTATAAAAAGTAGCTGAAAGATGGAAATTGGGTGAGAGGAAAATTTTAGAAGGGTCTTTGCTGTTTTTTAATGCATGAGTGTAAAAATAAACACATTTGTAAAAGATCATATTCTTAAAAATAATTTCACAATTTTATTTCACCAGCACATGAATAAAGTGATTAGGTCCATGGTACTTTTATTTTTACATATGGTAGAAAGAGACACAAAGTGCATGCAAGTTGATCTTAAGCAGGGCTTTCAAAAGTGCTCAGTTTACCATGAACAGCCTGTATACAGATACGAGAAAAGGTTTAGCCAAAAGTTAACTACTCGCACCTGATGCAGGACGTGACCCGCGTGATGCATATCTCGACCACACTCTGATCATTGTCATTGTTGACATAGTCCGGAAGGCTGGTGATCTCTGCGATGGTGTTGACAACTTCGGTCAGGTCGTTGATGATGGCTTGGTCCGAGACAGAGAACAGGTCCCCAGCCTACAATCACAGCAGCAACACGCACGCACCTGTACCTCCAACTTCCGCGAGAAACAGTTGTCAGGCTCAGGGCAGTTGCCTCCAGCACTTTGAGCTCTCAGTCAGAGAGGAGTACAGAGGGTGTGATGGCTCTTAACACGGTCTTGAGAGCTGATGAGGGTGAAGCGAGGTGCATGTGGAGCAGCGACAGGCTGCAAGGGCAGGGGTAATGGGAGATCCCCAATAAAGCCAGTTGACCAGCATGATTCCCACATGCGAAAATCTGAGAGTGACACCGCTGGGAATTGAACCACGTTTGCCTTGGTAGGAGTCGAGCACTTTACAACTATGCCCAAGCACTCTACCACTATGCCAATGATGGCCCCACTGACATCTGGAAGGTGCATAACAACTGGATAGATGCTCATTAATAAGGTCTCTAGTGCCCATTGAGGCAAAGTGCGAAGCAGATGGTGCAGTGGTGAAATGCAATAGTCAAAGAAATGGGATTTACCTTAGAAAACAAGCTGGCCAGTGGTAACATCCACCACAATTCCTAAATGTGAAAATCAAGAGTGGTCCAGTTGGGAATCAAACCCACGCTGTCTTGGCAGCAGGTAAGTCTACTAGTCACACAGACACATGCCTCCAGTGACTTGCCTCGTACACAACCTCGTCAAACAAGTCTACAACAGCACCAGTGACTTGCCTCGTACACAACCTCGTCAAACAAGTCTACAACAGTAATGTTTAAGGTGGTTGCCTATCTGGGGTGTGAACTGCGCTGCAACATGTTCAAAATGCACGTTTAATGTGTTCACAATATGTTTACTTACGAGAATATGACTTACCCTAAACAAGGACGGAATGATACTTACAAGATATCATGCATGCTATAAATATCAGTTCAGCGTTTTGGAGCATCACATGTAAAAATAGCTCCAGGTAAGTAGGTTCATTAATATAAATATATATATATATATATATATATCTATATGTCAGGAATATATATAATCAGGAATTTTATACAAATCATAGTGTTTTGTTCTAGGGTAATAAAACAATTTTTCCAGTTGTTAGTAACAAAATTTAGTTGTGGTGTAATATATTTAGTTACATTATTGTGAGAAAAAAATGAAGCTATGCCATAACTTTACAATATAATATTTATTTACAGAATAATTCATTTCTCACACCTAAGTTTATACTTTCCTGTTTTTTGCATGTATTTTCTTTGGTTTCCTATAATGCCCAATACAGCATAAACTTCTGTCATTGTACACCTTCTGCACAAAGTTGTTATAATACTTTTCAAAGGACCAGGAAGAACATTAAGAAATACAGAAGGTGTACAATGACAGAAGTTTATGCTGTAACTAGATTTTGATACCATCAACTAGAAAAATTGTTTTATTACCCTAAAACAAAACACTATGATTTGTATAAAATTCCTGATTACCAAAGCATATTAAATAAAAATAACCTTCACATTGCAAAATCAAATGGATATTAACAGCATCTCACAGCATCTGTCAATTTCTTCACATCAGCTGTTCATGCAAATAAGAGCCGTTTGTAATATGACAAGTCATTCATTACTGATGATGAAACCAAATAACTCACTACTACACTTGGGTTCTGTTGTGGTTTAGTACATAGTCAGGCTTCTTGCCTATGGGCCTACCACCACAGTAAACTGGGTTTGATTCCCGGTGGGATCACCCATATTTTCGCATGTGGGAAACGTGGCAGACATTGTTGGCCAGCTGGTTTTCTTGGGCCACTCCCATTTACCCCTCGCTTGCAATACTCTGCAGCTCCTTATCCACCTAATTTTCCCCTCACCTGTGGTCAAGCAAGACCTTGCTGTTAAGAATTGACAAAAAAATGTGTGTTTATTTTGAATAAGCTCATCAATTTATAAATTCATAATATTTAATGTAAGTAAAATGTTATGCTAATTAGCCTAGTACAGAAGACTTTCCAGCCGTGTTGGTTGTCACATATTCCCCATCAGCGTTTGAAATTTTGCTATTTACCAATGAACATATAAAATTTAATTTGCTTAATTCAGCATTAAAAAACCAAGTATGATAATGTTTAGAGCAGCGTTTCCTAGAAAATAATAAATTAACTCTCTGAAGGGTAGGGGAAAATACAGCCAAGTTAGAGCCAACTTTACTGCTCTATTTTTCTCAATCTCGCTGCACTGAAGAGCTCCCTTGGTACTTAGTTCTCTTTTCTTCCTGCCAAAGTGCTCAACTTGTTCTGAAATAACATTTGACAGCTCACCTCCTGTGAAAGTGACAGCTAGCAGACCATCAGACACTTTCCGCACGATATCAAATGACGTTTAAGTGTGGTACATCCTAAAAGATATTCAATAACAAATTAAAAAAAGTAACAAACATTTTCTCTTACCTTTGACAAATCTTTCTTGCTGAGAACTTGGGTAAACAACTCGTGCATTTT
Organism: Clitarchus hookeri; assembly: GCA_002778355.1. Lineage (NCBI taxonomy): Eukaryota > Metazoa > Arthropoda > Insecta > Phasmatodea > Phasmatidae > Clitarchus > Clitarchus hookeri. The sequence continues at coordinate 513,639 of NQII01000190.1, read as the reverse complement.
TTCTTTTAATTTCTGACAGATTACTATGAGATCATTTTAAAAGTACCTTCCCCGGCAAAACGCTTAACTGACAGGCTGAAAAATAAAAATAATTATTTACACACAGCAATACACGTATGAAATGTGGAACGTGTGTACTTATAACAACTTAAAGGTTAGGGTGCTGGTCTTCCAAACTTTGTGTCAGTTATACATTTAAGGCCTAGTGGAAAAAGTATCTCATCATAAAGAAATCTGAACTGTATATCACTCACAGATAAACATTTTAACTGCACGAAAATATCTACAACTTACCTCTCACACCTGCCTGCTTTCACCATGTCAAAGGTTCAAAGCCATTCTTCTTCAAAACATCGAACCCTCGTCACCACGTAAGTTAAAATAATTTCTTCATTGTACTTAAGTTTACATTTTCAAATGTGAAACAATTAAAGTAAATCAATCAATTAATACTGAATTGAACAATTTTATTTTTTATAATATGTGCAAGATTTTATATTCCAAATTCTTGAAATCGGGACTCCAAAAAAGGTTTGTTATCTTATCTTTAGACACTTTGCGGAAAAAACGTGATAGGTCACTGGTTTTGTGGCTTGTTTTGAATTCGTGTGTGGTGAGTGTAGTATCATATTTTTTATGTCGAAAATGAAATCAACTATGGCAGTAATGAATGATCATTAATAATAGTTCAACGAATGTCATATGTGTAAGTTCAAAATTGAGTGCGTGTGTAAGTAGAATTTGATATTTGACATGCGACTGGGTCACGTTGTTGAGCTGCTCGGGAATGTTCGCACATGCTCGTTATTCTCCGTGGCAGACGTCTGTTTGTTTACATACAGTGAGTGACCCTCTGATTGTGTGTGCACCACAGAAAGAACACATTCCATCCTAAAAATTGCCGGAATCTTGTCTCAAGCGTCAACACGTTGCTCTTTGTGCACCTGAAGTTGGTTTTTTTTTTACTTTTATAAGTCGTTCGAAAGAACACCATTGTCTGTACAATGTAGTTTAAAATTTAACCCGAGTAGGTGGGGTACCTGTCAAGCGAACGAAAGGCCCTGCTATAATGGGATGATGCCGACTGCAGTGTCAATCGTCAAACGACGTGTTTAGGATTTGAGGTTAGAACATTGTTTAGTAAACAAGTGTTTTGAGATGTTTTTATACTTCCTCTTATCAATTTGTAATGCAATTTGATTAAATTCAAATTGGTGAAAGACTTGTCTTTTGAAAATTGAGATATAAACAAACATTCATCAGTGTTGACCATGTGACAGACAGTTGTGTTGGTTTGGGGTAGGTCAGTGTTGGATACATATGTGAGACACAGCTGTCTGGGCTGTTAGAGGATCTGGTGCAGGCAGTTGATGAGGCAGTGGGTGAGGCAATATTGGAGGAAGGAGAGGTTACGTCAGGGGTGCCACAGGGAAGCATGCTGGGCCCTTTGTTGTTTACCATAATGGTAAATGACATGGGTTTGGGGATTAAAAGAAAAATAAGATTGTTTGCAGATGATTGTGTATTGTATATAGTGGTGGGAGGGGGTGAAAACTTGCAGGCAGATATTGACAGGATATGGTTATGGACCATGGATAATAAAATTAAGATCAATGTAAGAAAAACTTAAGGTAGTGAGGTTTACAAGGAAGAAGGTGATAAGCAGGGACATGCACAGATGGGAAAAGCAAGAGATAGAACAAGAAGCAGAATATAAGTATCTAAGAATTGTATTGCAGGGAGACCTCAGATAGAAAAACAGTTAGAGAGGGTGGTTTCAAAGGGAATAAAAGGGTAAATGTAAAAAATAGTGGCTTTTGCAAAGAAAAATCCAGAAACTAATTACATAGAACACAAATTTACTAGCGGCATTAACATTTTATGCTTACAAACCACAAAAACGATAGTGGCAAGGACTATGAAGATCAGGGAAATAGTGGAGTAAAACCACAAAAAATGCATCCACAAAAAATAAAAAAAACACCCTAATTTAACATTTGTCTACTCAATTTCGTAATATGTGCCCACCTAACCCCACAATGAGTGAATCACTATTTTACATTTTAAATCTTACCCAGTATTGTAGGGTTTTAATCTAACAGAGGATTGTCGGGTTTTAATCTAATCTAACCTTGTATTGTACTGTTTTAATCTAACCCAGGATTATAGGGTTTTAATCTAACCTACAATTGCAGTGTTAATCTAACCTAGGATTGTAGGGTTTTAATTTGGTAATTATTAAGATTAGGGGCTTTTCTGAAAAAAACAATAAAAATTCAAAATTATGATATATTTCTACTCTTACTAATGATGCAGAACACGAATATACTAGGGACATTAACGTCCGACTAATTTCTTAATATGTGCCTACCTAACCTAACAGAACCTAACCCCACGATGGGTGAATCACTATTTTACATTTTTAAACTAACCTAGGATTGTTGGGTTTTACACTGACCTAGGATTGTAGGGTTTTACACTAACCTAGGATACTAGGGTTTTACACTAGCCTGGGATGTTTGGGTTTTACACTAAAGTACGAATGTAGGATTGTAGGGATTTAAAGGAACTGTAAAAAACACCAAAAGAATGTAAATTGACTCACCTAGGTAGGGGGCTGGTATAATTTTTCTGACGTTAATAGACTTGAACAAACATATTTCGCAAGTTTTTTAAATATGTTCTACTTATTTTAACATTACGCCCTCTTGAATATGAACAAGGTAAGCTGTGCAGAACCCATTAATGCAACTTTTGTTGGTCTAGGACGTTTCGTTCAGAAACGTAAACAAACTGGCTATACTGTTAATTTCGCAATTTTGTTCAATTTTTAAAAATATGTTGTACTTATTTTAAAGCTACGCCCCTAGTATATTCATGTTCTACGTGATTAGTAGAGTAGAAATATATCATAATTTTGAATTTTTATTGTGTTTTTCAGAAAAGCCCCTAAACTTAATAATTACCCTTGCACCTTACTTCACTTGACAAAACACCATGATCTACTAAAACGTCCAAGTGACACCTGTCACGCACAGAAGCACTCATACTTGCACCCTCCATTCTTAAATCACAAGCCTTCGCACTATCAGATTTGGACATCACAACTCACGGGCACAACAACACACGCCACGAACCGCACTGTCTCGCATCTAAATTGCAACTAACGTACGGTAACGTCTACACATCCACAGCATTTCAGGACTAAACAACATGGTGTCCGACATAAACAAAGGGGCCGAACTCCTCTCATATTATCTATTTTATTTTCGACGTTCTGCTTATTTTATAATTACGCCATCCTAAATATGAAACAGGTAAGGTGTGCAAAGGCCATTTATATAACTCTTGTGGATCTACCATGTCTACTTCAAAAAAGCGACTATTTTTTACACTTACCAAGAAGGGCTTTGGGTATGTTGGGAAGGGTACTGAAGGGAGTCAACAGTTAGGTGAAGGAGAATGCATATGGCACAATGGTACAGCAGATGTTAAAATATGCTGCAGCAGTATTGGACCCGTACGTGGAAGTGGAGGTGCGAGAGCTAGAGAAGGGCAGCAAGATGGGTGAAGGGCAGGTGGAGAAGACAGGGGCAGGATGGTGAGGATGAAGGGAACTATAGGCTATCAGTGATGATGAAAGAAATGGGGTGGAGCTCGTTGAAGGACAGGAGAAAAGTTGAAAGGCTGGTCTGGATGGAGAGGGAGGGTGGGGAAAGTTACACTGCCAGCTATGTAAGGGGATGTTTAGAGGGAGAGGAAACAACAGTGAGAAGCTTCAGAGGGTGTGGAGGAGAGCAGAGCGGGGTAGGCAGTCTATGCTTGGGAGGTCTGTGAGGGGTGTTGCAAAGTTCAGGAAGGGCATGGAAGAGGAGTTTGGTTAGGTAAGGGAGGGGTGAGAGAGCCTGCCACCCGGTGGTAGCCTAATTGAAGGTTGTTATTATTATTTATGTATATTTTAATTCAAGTCATGTGTTCCTGTACTTTGAGGTGGTCTACAAATTTGGTAAGACAAAGAATTTGTCTACCTCATCTTAAATGTATGCTATAATCGCAGGTATGTGTGTATTTGTATGTATATATGTGTATGTATATATGTGTGTACGTATATATATATATATATATATCACTATATCCATGGTACATGTTACACAGCCCACGTGAATTTCCACTAGGTAAGCCATGCAAAAGCCAAATGTACAACTTTTATAGCTCTAGGATGTTTCCTTCAAATCAGCTCTGATTCTTAATAATTACCTACAGGATGAGATGGGGAATGCCCTGAGAAAACTCTCACAGTCTCTATGTACGAATGCCTAGATCAAACTGGGGACCTACTTGTGTGAGTAACCAGTGAGCCAACTATGGTTTTCATTAATCAAGCAATGAAAGCAGTCACACTTTGAAATTAATGCTTATAAGTAGTTTTTAATTTTTTAATTTAATTTTTTAATTTTACAGGATTCCACATTGCTGTTTCAAAAATAACACCAACGATGACGGAAAACCAACTTAAGGGGCCAGAGATCAACAGCGTAGATGTTACTAAAAGGAAAAGTACACAGGAAGACAACACATGTACGAAGAAGATGAAAGCTCAGAAGGAAACAACTGATGATTGTAAACGTGAGCCAAACATGGAAAACAACGTTACGGAAGTGAGTGACTTGCGAAACTCGAGCGCCACCAGGGACAGTGGTACTGCGTCAAACACAGAGACAGGTGGCGAGCAGCTGCCCAAGCTGTCGAAAAGCCAGATGAAAAAAGAGAGGAAGAAAGAACTGTACAGGGCAGGCCTAGCTCTCAGAAGGTTTCTATCACATTTACAAATTTTAAACTGAATGTTGTTATTGTTAAATTGCTGGAGCGTGCAGTGCCTCCACAGTCGTCCTCAGGTCGTAATGGCCGGGGGATGAAAGCTAGATTGTGCGTTATGTGGAGGACAGTTTGGTTTAGAGAAATGTAAGCATAGAAGGTGAATTCTCTAGACAAAGCCATTAGTAAATATTGTGTGTCATAATACTAGCAGGAACAGAAGCACCTGAGTAATCATTGTAGAGACATCCAGTCTTTTGTTAGTCGTGATGAGTAAAGTGTTAAGTTACCTGATCAGAAGATCAGAATATATGTTAATAAATTATGAGGGTGGGAGGGGAGTGTTTGTGATGATTTGTGGAGGATCCTGATAGAATAATATGAAGGAAAAAATGTTACTGTCTAACCAGTCTCCACTTGTGACATGCATGTTTCCTTCTTGCTAACCCACCGAGTTCATCTCTCCTTTACTGTTTACAACTGACAGCTTTTTATCCTTCAGTGCCTCTGAAAACTTGCAAATGCAACTTCTGGCAGCTTCTTGTTCATCTGACTTGTGATCTGGAATGAAGGATGTTTTCTCAGCAGCTCTGTCCACAGAAGTTTCATCAGTATTATGTGCCAATTTTGTGGACTGTTGCACAGTATGGTGTAGCCTTTTGGTTTGTCCAGGCACCTGGAGACTGCTTAAACTACACCTAAGCCATAGAGACCATTATTGGGGGGCCTTTGTGGTGTAGTGACCAGAGTACTTACTTCTCACCAAGGTGAACCCATTTTGATTCTGTATGGGATCACACAAATTTTGCATGTGGGAAAAGTGGCGGGCATTGTCTTTGACCGGTGGATTTCCTCACTCTACGGTTTCCCCCACATTTTCATTCCATCGCTGCTCCATCTTCACTTCACTTCACTGGCGCTCAATATCTCGTTGGTAAGCACCCCAAAATCTCTCTCAACTCGTGACTTCAGACCCATGGTAACACAAGGTGCATTGGTGTGTGAGTTCAATGTCATTGGTCGCTCCGAAGTGAGCATGAGTGAGTGGTCAGAATTACTGCCACAGTCACCCAGAGAAATTCCCCTGCCCTAGTTTTGGGCCAAGATGTCAGCATGAACTAACAGTTGCAGAGTAACATCCTTTGTCATGTACCAGCCACCGGGGACCCATGCAGTCCAACACCTGAGAACCTATCATGGGTTTCTGACAGATCTGAGCCCAAAATATTCAACAGCTAAGTAAATCTGCAATCATCCAAGCAATTACCGTACTAATTTTCCTTGCATTCCTACCATTGTCTGACCTCCTTACACCGTTGTGGTGATTATCACCATGACTGGTGCAGCTGTGCTATCTTCCTGCAGGGAACTCATTGCAGGCACACATGCAGCGCAGCACTTGGCCCAGCCAGTCTGTGATTTTTTTGAGATAGGGGACACCACACACTGTTCTTTACAAGGGAAAGGCATGACGACTTGAGTTTACCCATCGTGGCTTAATATATTAGCTCTGACACAACTGCCATCAATCCTATCTAACTCCCTACTGCCCAATGGTGGAGACCAAATTGGTGTAATAATCAAACTGTGCTGAACCAGGTTCTATTCCCAGCAGGTCACCCTAATTTTCCCATGTGGGAAACATGATGGTTGTGGCCATCGGCTAGCAGGTTATCTTGGGGCACTCCCATTTCTCCCGCCCTTGCATTGTGCCATTGCTCCATCGTCACCTCGTCTCACCATTCACTGTGCTCAACACCTCGCTGTAAGGGCCAACCGAATCCTCATTTCAGCTACTGCCCAGTGAAACATTTCCACCACCTTCCTTTTCAACCAGGGTGGTTACCGGTCTACAACTGTAACACTCTGCTACAGCAATAATCTGTAGGGAAAACTACATTTGCATCATGCACACACACACACACACACACACCTGATGCTTGAAGTTTGTCAAAACTGATGTTCCTACTGTATCATTGATGGTCGGCCAAATTCTCAAGTCCAATCTCTCGGGCACGCAGCAGACACTAGTCCTAAGCTGGAGCAGACGATGAGCTTCAGCCATATATGAAGGAACTTCCAGAGGCCCGGGGCACTAGGCCAGTGTGTTTGTTGTCCACTTTTCAATATTGTTTCAAAACATGTTGACCATATCAGTATCTGCACAATACATAGTTCCCAGAAAGCATTGAAAATGAATGGTGATATATTTACAACTCTCACTTATATTAATATTGCAAATGTTGCTCATACTGATATAGCAAATATTGCATATAGCTAATATCGTAATACACAATTTATTTCTCTGCACTGCTGCACTTGGTCAAGTAGCAGACCTCAGAGAGAGAGACCTCGTACCCACATTGTGTCTAATGCCGTAACTCTTATGTTACCACATTAACCTGAATATAAGATGGTATTATTTTCCAATTTTCACTGCCAGAAAACTGAAGGTGGTCGTATTTTCTCATAGTAACATTTTGAGGTCAGTATAATGGGATTGATAAGAGTGTAACTTCTCAGTTTTTTCAATTCATGTTAGGTTTAGTGTATTACGTATTATTAACTGCAGAGAATTTGGCCATCTTGAACCTTGTAAATGATTTGTGGATAAAGTTTTCTTGTAGACCAAATTAAAAGTGTGAGAGTTAATCATGTCTGAATTATCTGGACATTTAAAAATGGCATTTCAAATTTGATTGATTTTTAAATGAATACATAATAATCATGTGGAGAGCAGTGCCTGTAGTATTACAAAAACCTTGTATGATCATATTTTTAACAATACATATTTCATGATTATGCCAGTTTTTTAGTCTTACAATTGGCTGCCTCTTCTGATAAATGCATTGCTCTTTGTAACACATTGCCAGTTCAGGAAATAATTGTTCATTATCTGCAATTGATAGAGCATTGATTTTAAAACTTTTTTTTTTTTTTCAAGATTTACCACATTTTTTAAATTATATACCCAGTATTGAATGGCGCTGTTATCATGCAAAAACAAAATATGTTGGGCATATAGAAGGCAAACCCAATTGATGTATTAGTACATGTATAATTACGTCCCGTGTAATGTATGCGTGTGTATTACTGCTGCTGATGTCTCATGTGAAAAAACCTGTTCTAGAGCAAAAGAGAAGGAGAAGGTGAGACAAAAGAAGCGTGAGGCCAAACTAAACAATGTAGTTCTCGGTCCATCACGCAAGGAACTGAAGCGATGCACGATGGCCAATAGCAGATGTAAAGTGAGAGTCGCTATAGACATGTCATTTGATCACCTCATGAACGAAAAGGTTAGTTACCTTGGAGGTTTTTATTACTCTTATAGAATATTTGACAGTGATTTAAAAAGAAGATATATATATATATATATCTTACACAAAGTCCTCAATTTATGTTGATGTTGCGTTGCTAACCGTACATGAATAGAAACAGTGCAAATTGAGTCGCCTATCTTGATAACAGTGAACATACATGTCAATTTAAACTCCCGCAGAAATATTTGAAAATTGATATTTTCATATCTCTTTATGAAAACAGTACAATGAAGCAGTAAAATGCAAGAGGTTTACTTTGCCTAAATTAAAATATAAAGAATGATGTACTATTTACCTACCGACTATGTATCCAACGTGGGTTTGCCATTCAAACCTGCCCTGCATTGCGCTGATTTTAAGATTTGCCACGCACTGCCTAGGTAACTAGAGATATCCTGGATGCGCGACAGTTAGTGTAAACAGATTATAACAGGGTCACGATAGTAACGTAATCATACAAAATAAATATCACAGTAAACACGAAAGCACTTTCATTAAAAAAACATGCATTGATCAACAAACCATTGCATTTTGTGCATCTTACCTGTTGTCCTGTTGCCATATGGCGCAGCATGTGGAGTGAAGTTAAGTAGAAAGTGTTTGCATCATAAATTAAGTGTGTACATTTACTACTAAGTATCGTATAGAATTTAAAAACGGTGGTCACAACACTAAAAAACCTCTGGACTAATTCAGACATACGCACGGGAAAGCTATCAAAGAAAACTTAACAGTAACTTCATGAAGCATTAAATGAGATATTAGCTAACACAAGTTATGTATTAACTGTAGAAAAGCAATGAAAATATTAAATATTATACACTGAATATGGCAGTCTGTTCACTTAATTCAGAATCAATGTTATCTTCCTCTTCTTCGCCCACCAAGCCACGAGCGAATGTAGCGGCCTCTGGTTTGCTGAGGAAAGCATCAAGTGTAGCCTGCTTGGTGGCTTGCTTCTTTCTCTCCTGAAGAAACTCTTCACAGTACCTTACACTATGTGTTGGCGCATCTTCTCTGCTCTCTGTGTCGTCGACTGCGAGATTTAGTGTCGGCTCTCGCAACTCTTCGTTGATAAGCTCCTCTACGTCAGCATTCAGGACCTCTTCAACGTCATGTGTTTCCAGATCGTCAAAGCCAACTTTCCTGGCGATACCAACAATGTCCTTGCATACTTCAGTTGGAGAAATATCCTCGGATCCTTTAAAAATTATGCACGCAGCCAGGCCACAGTTTCCCCCGGATACCGAGTTAAGGCACTTCTCAGTAACCTCATCCAATGCCTTTCCAATGTTCCTGATGGCATGTAGAATGTTATAATTATGCCAATATTCCTTGATTGTCGGCATATCATCACCATCAGTACCTTCGAGGAGCTGTTGAAAGGTGCACCGTAAATAATAGGCCTTAAACGATGCAATTATGCCTTGGTCCATTGACTGCTAAATTGCAGTGGTATTTGGGGGGAGAAAAACCACTTTAAATTTTTCATGCATTTCTGCCACTTCAGGTGGTAGAAGGAGAATTTTAAAATCAAGGTTTTCCTTTAAACAGTAATCTGTCCATGCTGGGATGGCATACAAATTAAGCTGTTCTCTGAAGAGGGGGCCGGTAATTCAGGCTTTTTTATTTGCCTGAGAATTACTGGCAGGAGCTCCTTAGAATGGCCTTTTAATGCATGCAGGTTGGCTGACTTTATCAGTAGCTGTTTAGATTTACAATCGCCAGCTGCGTTTGCAGTCAACAACACAGTCACGCGATCCTTTGAATCCTTGAGCTACCTTCTCTGCTTTTGCGATGTAAGTTCTCGCAGGCCAGAATAGTCCAATTTCATCTGCATTAAAAACTTGTTTGGATGAGTAGCCACCATTCTCAATAATCTTTTCAAGTTTCGGAAGAAATTCCTTCGCCGCAATTGTGTCGGAACTTACTGCCTCTCCAGTCATTTTTATATTGTGGAAATTGTACCGAACTTTGAACCTCTGAAACCACCCACAACTGGCGGTAAACACTTCTTCCTTTGATGTTGAAGTGCTTCAACATTTTCACTTCATCGCTTTACAATGATAGAGCTTTGCTCTGAATTAGGCCTAAATTTACTGGTCAATTATGCTGATTCTGTGTTTCTATCGATGTGGCCAGCATCTTCTCCATTTTCTCTATTGCTTTGTTACGAGTGCAGCTTGTCTTCGTAGCACGGACAGCTGAAGCATTCAGTAAACTACACTTTATTTTGTCCGCGTTATTTTACGAACTGTAGTAGGTGGTAGGCCTAACGTTTTGCCTATGTCTACAGCCTGCTCACCTAGATCGAAGCTTCTTAAAACTTCAATTTTTGTAGACATCAAGACAGATGTTCTGTTTTTCTTTAAACTAGGCATTGTAGACGAACTTGGCCATTTGAAAGCCATCTCACAAAGAAAACTCGCAATGCAACAACATTCACAGTAATTCGCCTGCACAAAAGTCACACAGTAACTGAAGGGAGAAGAACCACTATCTAGGGTTTAATCTTGTTGGGGAGAGATGGAAGTGTTATCTCCTGGCATTGGAATGTCTGGAGGGAGGGAAGGCTGGCTGGCAGGAAACAACATGTGAATAAAGACAGCGGCAGGTCGTGTCATATAAGCTGTCTCTAGAGTGTAACTACCGAAAATAAAAATGAGTACAATACAGACAGTTAATTACAGCTTTGCATTCAGTAACACCAAAAACAATACGGGAAATAGCACACGCAATATACATAAATATTTATTATTCAAATCATAAAAATAGATGGAAAATTACATTAATCTGAATTGGTGACAACTTTAACTGAAACACTAGTATTTAAATATTAACTAAATTATTCCAAAACGACATAAATCGTGGACATACTGTGTGTGTGTGTGTGTGCATGTGTGTGAGAGAGAGAGAGAGAGAGAGCTCCTGTGTGTGTCTGGAGAAAGAGATAGATATAGAAAAATTAGATAGTTAGACAGACAGACTGACCGCTGGTACCATTTCACTGAATAAAACTTACACAAATCTTTTTATATCAGTCTGCAATTTTTTTTGCGAACAAAATTTTGTTCGTGGGCTTTTATAAAGGATTTCAAAAGCACGCTGTTTTTTTGTAATATTACAAATTCTGTTTCACTTTGACACCTGCCAAAGCTGAGGTTTGGACGTAGGTGTTGTAATCTGTTCTGTGGCGTGAGGCGCCAACACTTAATACTAGTCCTCAGTGATCGGGCGTAGGAATGCTTCGACACTGTTGTTTAATGGTCCAATTCACTAATGAATGAATACAGGATAATTCATATTTCACAAATCGAGGTTTTATTGTTGCATGAACATGTGAATTGTTACATGAGCCCTTGAGACAACTCCCTCCCTTTTCTACGTATGCTCCGTACAATTCGCGTCGTAAAAGGGGGGGTGGGGGATCTTCGTCGCACTTGTTGGATGATTCTAAAAGATCCTTCACACTGCGGAATAACTACTAAAGGTCCTTCACACTCGCTGGATGACTGTACTTATCTGGCTTGCTGTGCTGGTAGTTGTTCTTGCAGATGAGGTCCGGTGAGCTGGAACTGCTCTCGTCCTGTCACGGGCGCCTCGGTGACTCGTCTCGACGTCCCTCCTTCTCGGGTCGACGCAGGACTCTGCGTCTGATGGCGGCTGGCTGCCGTTCTCGTCTCCTGCGGAATCACTCCTCCCTCCCGGAATCTCGTCGGCCGACTGCCATGTTTCCTCGGACTCCTCCGGTTTTGTAGGCCCTCATTGCCATATTAAACTGCCCCGGTTTCTCCAGGTAGCCGCGGACCGCCCCCCTGGGTAATCAACCGCGGGCGTGTACTCCAGCTCCATACTTGGGTCCAGCGTCTGCTGTTTTGTTCTGGTTTACCAGTTTCAGCACTCCGTTCTGTCCGTGCGGAAATAATTGAAAGGGGCCTCTCGTTGCGTTCGTCCAAACGCTCTCTCGGTTTTTATTGTGGTCGAAAGCCTGGGACAAAGCACAGCCTGGCGAGGTCATAAATACGTCTCGCCGTTCCTGCCTGCTCGCGGAGTCTGGCGTCAGTCCTTCTATTCTAGCTGGAGGTTTGTTGTTTGTTCGGCGTTGTGGGAATACGTCGGGATCTCCCCCTGGCCGCTGCCCTCGTGTTCTTCCCGCTGTCACCTGATTCCACACCGTGATGCTATTCTCCCGCATGTCCGCCTTCCCATGCAAATGGTCGTCTTGTAGGGCCGATCTGGCGCCGTTCCCTTCGTCACGGCTGCCAGGCCCTAAATCCTGATTGATGTCGTTCGCCTGCGAGCTTCGTTAGAGCGTGGTACGGACGAATAAAATATAGGGACGCCGCAGGCGTCAACTTTTTAAATGGTTGTCAATTATTTGTAATATAATTAATATAAATGTGAAGGATTTTTTATGCTGCATTTTGTTTGTGGGTTTCCAGAACTTTATGTTAAAGCTGTGTACCAGCAGTTGTGGTAATATTAAGGTGCAATAATTTGCATGAGGAAGAGTGCAAGGGTTTTCCTAAGTGTATGTGTGTACGTTTCTACAAGTTACGTATAGTGATGAATAGTTTTGGGAACATTCTCGTTGATCATGTGATACCTACTGGGTGTATTTTTAGATTGTCATCTCGAGTGTTCTGAGTAAACAGGTTTGTTTGGAATTTACAATCTGAATTTTCAAACTTCATTCTTATTTGTTCACATCTGTATCTTGATGTAATGAGTGAGGGATATTGAGAGTTCGTAATAAGGAAATGCTTTGGCAGATGGAAAACTTACTCTAGGTGCAGCTGGTCAGGAGATAGAGTACAATTCAGACACACCACTGTATGGTCTGACACATCCCATATGTAGCTGTAGGTCCTAGTAAGCACAATAAGACAACTTGGGGACAAATATTATATGTCGAAATGTACTAGATTTTTATATATACGTTCCTCTTGTGCAAGTAAAGTTACGTTGTAACGCCTCATCGACAGCAAGTTTCTCAGAGAAGTAGGAGCAAGGAAGAAGCTTTCAGTAAGGAAACTTCCCAGCATTTTCCTGGAGTGATATTGGGAAAACCAAAATCAGGATGGCCGGATCAGGATTCAAACCCAGGTTTTCCATCATGTGAGTCTGAAGGTTTACCACAGCGTCATCTCGCTCAGTTACAAGTAGTAGTGGAGTAAATGTTATTTTTAACAATCTCTCTCTTTTTCTCTCCCATCCTTCCCACTTTTGCCAGCCATTTTGTAAGTTAGTGCACCTGGAAAAATCTTGAGAAAACCATTCAACCGATTCTTACTGGGTTTTACAAACACCTGCATTTGTCTACCATTTTGTTAGTGTTACATGAAAAATATAAGCTTTCACATTACATCTCGGGAACTAGTGTACTCAACCAATTGCTGTCAAATTTAACATACAATAATGTAGTTCTAAACCAGCCTAAACTTAGTCAAATATATCAGACGGTTTATTTCAAAATGGCGGCTATATAAATATTTTAGGTCAGTGTAACTTATCTGCCGAACCTTTAGACCTATTTAAAATACAACTGGATATGCTCACAGCACTTATGTTGCTTACTTACAGAAAAATATACTTTTAGGACTGCTCAGTTGACTTTCACCAGATATGGCATACCAGTGGTGCTATGACAGAAGACCTATACTTACATGTTTGAAGTGGTTAAGGCATTTGTTTTCAAGATGCCACAATTATACATTTTAGAAAACTTAACTACACTGGATGTGTGTAAAGTCACAAATAATAAGTAATAAATGTTGTGTGATAGAAAAGAGAGAGATTTTGAATGAATAAGTTATGTAGGTTTATTTAGGACGTGTGTGTTAAACAAAGCAGAATTGCCAAGACGCCACACATTTTCTCTTTGCTCGCTGCGGCTAGCTGTTGCGTAGCGGCGCCAATCAAAGCGACTTTCCTTTGTGAAATTAATAGCGTGGGGAAAATGCTTTTTACCCTTGAAAATGTAATGAAATAATTGCAGAATATTTGTGTCCAATGCAGGTAAGTGATCAGTATGAATGCTCAAACACATTCAAAGTAATCCTTAAAGAAATTCCAATTACGTTCGGAATGTACATAACATATGGTACTTCAAATTGTAGACAAAGACATAAATTTTCATACAGACTGGTTTGAAAGACACTCACAACAGAAATACCCTTGAAAAAGAAACAAATCAAACTACTTTCTAACACTACACAAAACATATGAGACTCATTATCTGTGAAAATTTAAGTTTTATTAGTAGACGGAATTACCTGGAAAATTGAAATTAATAATGAAATAATAATTAATTAGTTCAGAAAAATCAAGATGTATTACCAAATCAGAAATTCTCTCGTAAAAGAAAATTAACTTTTGTGATATCTGAAAACTAAATCACCTCACTAAAATTACCAGACAAACTTAGCAATTTGTGTGAGAAGTTAATTTATTAGACTGGCTCACAATTAATCTGAGCAAACTAATCTTGAATGAAAGTTTATTGTGCTCGGCTGTAGAACATGGGATCCAATCCACTGGCTTCTGGTTAATGTTCATTTAAATTAAGCCACACCCTTCATGAAAATTTCTAAAAAATTTAAATCCACAGTTTATTTTTAAAAATTTTGGATTGAAAATAATTTTGTAGTCAAAACTGTTTAAACATTTCTGCTACGCACATGTATAACAGTTTGTCGTCAATGCAGAACCATACCCATATGAATCTATGCTTAATCAGGACCAGTAGTGGAGATGGCAGCTCACTCAGTTTTGAAGCACTTCAAAAAATGAAATCAATGCATTTCGGGCCTCTTCTGAAACATGCTCTGCATATTTAAATACTAAGGCACCTCTCAACACCTTCCCAGGTTACGATGGGCAGTTTTAAACAAAATTTATTACTTTTGCTGGAGCAAAAGTTATGTCGAACTGCTCTACATTGTGTCTAAAGAGAGTCTTATAGGGGTTCTCACGATGACACTAATTAAAACGGGAAAATCCCAGATATGAGTCACTTCCTGAGACGTAACACAATCTTATCAGTTTTTAATTAGTTTAATTTCTCTGAGGCAAAACTTGATTGATAACGCCAGGTAATTAATATACATAGAGAAAACTGCAATAAAATATTAACACTTCCAAAGATAAGTGAGACCAGTCAACGTAGCAAATAGACGAAAATAAACAGAACTGTCAAAATGCCGGAAATTGTAAATAAATAAAGTAAATAATAGTTTTGAGGTTATATCCTGAAATACAATACTAGCTATTCCTTAGGGTAGGGACTTTAAATTACTGTCAAAAATAAATAAGTATCCAGCTCAAATCAAATAATCATAAACAAATAAGCCTTAAAGGCAGGTACCATTATAACATTTGTTAGTATATTTTGCTATATCTAGCTAACCACAAGGCTGATATAATCTATATTTGGTATGCTGCTGACTGTACTTATTATGAGCATTAAATTGACTTTTATATTTTGCATGCTTTTAAAAAAAGTGTTGCCTGGAAAATAAAACTTTTATAACATACCCCAGGAACTATCAACACGGTGTAGCTCTGGAAGCATTTAACTGACGTGAACGTAACTTGATATTACAGTACTATTCTTATTTTGTGCATGAAATTGTAATAACATCTTTAGACCACTATAGCTGTGTCTGGTGTTAATTTCTTGAGTCAAATATACATAATATGTTGGAAGGCATTTCCTATAAATGAGCTTGTTGCTACTTCAAATTCTGTTATTACTATTTCGCCTTCTCCTGTATTGTATTCTAGACGAAAGCTCAAGTTTGAGTTAGGTGATGCTATATGGGTATTTAGAAAGTTGGTTGGTACTAATGGTGATGTTCGTTTGTACGAGACCACTATTTAGATAACACAATTGATCATGAGACCAAGTTCAAGCCCTAAATATTTAAGGATTTATGGTCGAAATTTACAGAGCTGCAGAAGCACGCTAAATTCCGAAATACCTCCGCATTGTTTAAAACCCTTAATAATGAAAATTACGAGAATTCAAGCCAATAAAAAAAAAAGTAAAACTTAAACGTGAATCACAAATGCTTAATATTGTCCATTTTTACTCACATTGTAATAGAAATTATATTTAGTTTTTTGTAAGAAAAAAAATATCTTAGTAAAATTATTTTTTAAATGAAGGTTTTGCTAAAGGGAGTGAGTACATAAAACAATTTTATTATTTTCAGAGGGATAGTTCTCGTAATTCTATTTTTGTCGCAGAATAAACAAGGAAACATCGAAAACTAACCTTTAGAACAGTGGTAAGAAAAGTCAAGAAAGATACTTTTTTTTAAGTTAAATTTTCCCATAGCCATCACTTTTTGTCTTATGTGGACTGTATACTTAGCCAGCCAACTTGCCGCTGTGCTGTCGCAAAGGTCGTCGTTATTCTCTGGTGGTTACCTGCTCTTGGAACAGGAAGCTCGACGCACATTAACTGTAAACATGGAGGTTGAGCTACTTTCTCTCGGAGGGTGCCATCTTCTCAGATGCCCCAACATTGCTGCATCAGAAAGAGTACCAGCAGCTCAGTTTCCACCTTCTCTGGCAGCAAATAGTGTAGTATTATGCAGAGCATGCGTACGTTCTGCAAATAGGGAAGGCTTAGATGCCTCTGCTGTGAGGAAAGCATCTTCAGCTTAATGAAAAGCAAAAGAATTGTTTTCAACTAGAGTTAGGGGGTGAGTGTCTTGTGAGACTTGCCCCATAACTAGAGACAAGATTATATGGCGAATAGCAATAAAACTGAGATAACACAAAAATGTGAGTTAATACACCACCTAACACTAAAATTTAAATTAAAACATGAAATAAAAATAAATTAAGCAAAAATACTCTTATTTTATCTGTGAAGCCATTACTAGAAATTTGTATCCAAAAATGTTATACCAAGAATAATGTAAGTTTTCAGATTATGGGAAGAAAAAATTAATAATAGATTATCATTCAGGCTGAGTGAATAACGTCAGTGAGTATCAGATACTGTGTAGATATTACTAAAATGATAATTTAATGAGAAAAGCAAATATAAAAATAGTTTCATTTCCAGGATAAAACCATATTTCAAGCCACTCATTTAATATTGCATCAAAAAAATTCACACTGTTTAGGAACCTCAACATACGAGTTAGAATAAAAATTTAAAACCCTAAAATGTAATTTTTTCCCAATAATAATGCTCTGTGAATAAAAAGCTTACTCTTGTCTATGCAGTTTCATAAATGTCAATAAATTTTCATACAAATATGAATATAAGGATAAATTATTGGTGATTAATCCACAATTCTTAATTATAAAATTAGTTTTTATAGTAACAGTAAAATTTTGGCTTTAATAACGCATCAATTTAGAAATAAAGTTTCAATTTATGAGTTTTCTAAAATAAAATTGATAACACAGAAATGTGGTATTTAAAAAAATGAAATTTGACTTTAAATAACATGAGAAAATCTTACTCCTACCCATAACATATTCATAAATAATGATTCCTAATGAGATTTCATATCTTTATTTTCTCAGTAGGCCTGGCACTTAAATGTATCTTTACATTTTAGTTTAGGTAAAAGGTAGAGAAAAGTCCACATACATTGTCGCTCCACTTGCATTGTTTTTTTCCGAAAACCTATTCTTCACGATTTTCCTGTAGTTCTACATGTTGCATAGTTGGGTGCCATTCTCTGCTGAATGTCGCTCACCTTCTACATTAAGTATTTTGTATGTTATGTGTTTTTATTCTTTAAATGCACGTAACATCTTGTAACTAATGTGGCAACACATTCTGCAAGGCTGAGCCCTTTCTTCCCATTTATCTCTCTCCTGCTGTCCTTTATTCTAAAGTAGTGAAGCTGATGAGAGGTTGTTGTTGGAATCACTGGAGACTGTCTGTTGCAGGACCTGGGCAAGTGCGTCAAACAGCTGCTAAGGTGCTACAGTGCCAACAGACGGGCTAAGAACCCCATTCAGCTCTACGTCACCAGCTTCGATGGCAAGACGAAAGATGCAATGGCCAAGAACACTGGTTATAACAACTGGGACGTACGTCTCGTAACTATCTTGTCTGCATCTATTTATGTAAAGATAACAAGTGTCTGTCAAATTCAAAATATACAAGTTATTTATAATGTACATAATGTGTACTACACATGCTCACATTAATAATCATACACCACGTGTTTGTCCAGATTATTGGTGTGATCTGTGCTGAAATGCAGGAATATCAAAACGACCAAACAGCACGATAAAATAGCAGTCGTTACTTAATAGAAAATAGCATTTGTTGACCGGTGTAATGAAATGTGATGTACATCAGCAACATAATTGGTCCAAGTCTGTAGTTCCCATGTCACTTTAATATTCGGACAGGCACATTTGCTCACCTTTCAGAAGAACCCGGTGAGACATCGTACATTCTAGTTGTAGCTGCCTCAGTGGACACAGAGAAGTTCGACTAGCTTCAGCAGCAAAAGTGATTTGTGCGATGATCTAAAGCAAGAGCAGAAATGGGTCCTAGGGGATGTAATTCTACATTTGAGCAAAGACAGCTTGTATTTCACCATGTGAAAGGTCACTCCTATAGGGACATTGCAAAATTGCTTAACATAAGCAAAAGTATGGTTTTCGACATTTTACGGAGGTTTGAAAAAGAAGACTGCATCCACTTGGCATGGGCAACCAGAAAAGTTGCAAACCTTGATTGCTTTCACAAGTGAAATCAATCCACAAATAAGTGTACCAAAATTGGCAGCTGAGCTTCTTCAAGAGGTAGGTAAGAAAGTAAACTCTGATACCGATTTGTCATCAAAATACAGAAAAACTCTGTATTAGGGGTCTTTTAAAATGTATCAAGACAAAGATTCCTAACATAAGGCCCATATTGTGCATGAAGGGTTGTTGTATAACTGTCCCAAGGTGCTGGAACCATCACGTCCGAGCCTTGACCTTAACCCCACTGAAAATCTTTTGGATGAATTGCAATGCAAGTTTAATGTGGAACGAATGAAGTCTAAAGATAACTTGAAATAAGCACTACGGATGCTGTGGGACATTTTTCCCCTCAGTATACTAACAAACTTGTATCAAGCATGCCAAAACGTTTGCAGGAGGTGATTAAACATTGGGGGGTTTGCTACTAAACACTGACGATGATACTTTGCACAAAGCAAATAGGTACATTTAAATAACATTTACTTGTTTACTGTTCTGTGCTGTCTGAATATTAAAGTGATGCTATGAACATACAGTGGCATAAGTAGTGTTAATTTTTGTGTTGTGCATTATATTCATTGCATACTGCAGTTCATATAACTTCAGTAAATTTTGAGACATTGTGACCAACATTCACAGCATTCATTTCCAAAGTATTGTGTCAACTTATGGTTGTTGTGGGATGTATGTTGTTATGTTGGCGATTCTTGTGATGATTGTGAAGAAAAAAAGAGTACATACTCTACATTTAAAACTATAATTTAGTACTTTAATGACAATTACAACATTTAGTGTTTAAATTATGTTTTCAGAAAAATGTACAATTTTTTGGAAATATAAAGCATGTCCTTTAAAAACATTTTGAAAAATTACGATAGAACATGCTTACCATACAGTTATGTGAAACTTTTCCAGCCTGTGAATGCCATTGTGATTGTGCCCTCTTTCGTTGTGATTTATCTATATGCGAGAATTCCTTGCTGATGGTGTCAGAATATTATATCTGCAGTTAATTATTTTTGTATTTAATGATTTCATTAATTGTACTTTGTTATGGTTGTCTTGTTAGAACAGTCTCCTCAGCGAAATGAAATATTGACACGTGTCTGCCGCTTCGTAAAAAAGTTGCTTGTTTGCTTTGGTTGGCCATTTTCCTTAACCATCATAAAACGTGACGTGAGCAACAACGTATATACATTTTGAAGTTTAAATTGGTTTATTTCAAGAAACAGTTGAAGTGTTTTTTTTATTAATATAATAAGTCAGAAAATAAATTTTTTTGTATCAGTGGCAGACGAAAGTGATTTTAGTTAAGTAATTGTCCAAAGCTTGCCACGTGTTTAGGAATGAAGCCTAGGCTACATTTGCAATAGCATGCACGTAGCACACACACAACACAGGAGCACATGTGTGGGGCAGCTCTACTCTGTTGCATTCGTACAGAACACACATGATCAGAAATTCTTCCAGTATTTTTTTCTGGCTGTTAACTTCCGTTGACAATTTCGGTTTTATAAGTTGGTAAATCTGTGTTTTGTTATTGTTTTGATACATGGGTTTTGTTTACTTTGGCAGCATAATTTTTTTATTGTGGAACTTGAAGTGTGTTACGAAAACATGAATGAAATTGAAGAACTATCGTTTGGTTACTTTCTAAAGTGGAAATTAAATTAAAATCCAAGTCACACAGACCCTTTATTTTCCCTGCAATGCCTTCTAAAAAGAAGACGGTCAACTTCCCCTCAGTTTCTCAAAAATAAATTTTTTTCAATTTGACTGACATAGTACATAAGTATACTGCTTCTTGATTAGCGGCGCACAGAAACTTGGCGCATAGAATGGTTGACAGTTCACTAACTTCCTGTGCGCTAAGATTTGTTATATATTTCTGTGCGTGTACCATGTGCCATTGTAGTAGATACCCTTGATTAATGCATGTTTAACTTTCATGCATCTGTGCTGTTGCGAATGCAGTGTAGGCTTTACGAAGTAAACAGTAAGTTTGTGTTTTTTTTAAAATAATGTTTTCAAAGCTGATGTTAGAATATTTTAAATGCATATGGCCTTAAAAAACTTTTTTTATACCCTAGTTCATTTAATTGAAAATACAACTGTATTTTACATTTGAAGATAAATTTGCTAAAAATGTTTACACTGTGCATTTCTCACATCGTTATGAACCGTGACATATTTATAACACATTCTGTTCTTGCCGGAGATTTTGATATGCATGTAACCTAAAATTAACGCCATGTTTAGTGCTGTTCATTATATAAAAAGATCCAACCATTTTTATGTGCGAGTGTAACTTCACTGAAAATGTTTTGTGTGCATTTCTCGCATCAGTATGAACAGACACACATTTATCACGTTTTGTTCGTTCAATGAAGGTACAACTTTCGAGTTATAGTAATTTAAATGTTATTTCCATAGAAGCAAAATTTTCCACTGCATCATCAAAACAATGGGCAGTTCAAATTGCTACTATTAAAGAAGAGCCGCAAAACAATCCCATCTGATGAAAGATGATAAACTAGAATTCCCCACCCCACTAATAAAATAAACAGAACCCTAACTAGTATGTTATTTGGACATAACAAAAATAAAACAGTTGGGAACGGCAACCAGCTGTAGTAGCCTTAGAACTGGACTGAAGTTGTCAGTCTTACAATGCCTGCCATTGGATTCACAGAGTTTGTTTACAAACATAGCTTTCCTCACTGACAGGACAGCTGTGGTCGAGGGATACATTGTGACCACACTACTTTTCAAGAACTGTCAAAATTGATTGAAGTTATATGAAACAGAGAATACAGTATATTACTTTAGTACATGTCGCAGATACCACCTATCTTTTTTGTATAAAATAAATACTATTTTCATTATTTTATATTGCTGTTATGTTGAAATCTTGAAGTGTATGAATATTTATGTGAGGATGTGTATATAGTCGACTATTATAGGGCGCAGCTTTAATATAGTAAAAATTGCTCATTTACAAGTTCTCGTGGTTCTTGGGAATGGATTAGTGAACTTTACCTACTTTTAAATCCATTTTGACGTATTTTTGATCCCCAAAAGCAAACGGTTACTTAAAATTAAGTCAATTGTTTAATTTTCAGTACAGAATTACACTTTTTTTTTTCTGAATTGTCAACTTTTTCCAGTATTTAGATGTGTTCCAAATTATATATCCCTGGAGATGTCACAAAAAAGAACGTTAAGTCACATAACTTTCAGCATGGAGATGAGAGGAAAGGTTTACAAACACTGTTTCATAACATCGCTAATTTTTACTTTACCTGGACAGTTACAGATACAAATTACTCCTTCAAAATGCAAACTGCAAGAATAACAAAATTTACACCTTTTAAATGGAATTAATTTTCTTGGAGAATACTTATTATCTATACAATTTTCTTGAGGTTCAAAACATTTTAGTTAAACGATAATCATCAAATTTACTCTTATAGTTTATTGAGTTTAGCTTTCCACAACCACAAATTGTAATTATTTTTTGTTGCAGTAAAAAGATAGATACTTGGTGGCGGCATCTGTAGTTATGGATAGCTCGATCAAAAGACTTTTGCTTCATATTTAGGTCTACCTTTTATTAAAGTTAGTGATGCTATTATTTATTTTTATTGCTGTAGGCTAGCAAACATCTTTTTGTCAAGATTTATTCTATTTTACTGGGGTTTTTTGGCAAATTTTTGACATTTCCAGGCAATGTACTTGAAAATTTGGGGCTAGATGGTTTCTTTGAAGCCCATTTTTCATACTTCTCAAGAGTTCAGAAGAAAAAGATGTAAAATGTAATTATTGCAAATAAAAACAATTACACTGTTAGGGAGTAAATAAGACAAAACATGCGTGTACAAAATGTTTTTGGTTATTACTTCAATAGGTTTGGTCAAACTGATTTCCAAAGTTATTGAAAACTATTACAGAGCTGTAGAATTATGGAAAATTTTCCCAGTATTTGTTCTGCTTCAGGGAAACGTTGTTACAGGTGCACTTCCAAGCAGAATCGT
The DNA here is from genome assembly GCA_002778355.1 of Clitarchus hookeri. NCBI lineage: Eukaryota > Metazoa > Arthropoda > Insecta > Phasmatodea > Phasmatidae > Clitarchus > Clitarchus hookeri. The sequence goes on along the minus strand of NQII01000190.1, from coordinate 490,736 downwards.
ACTTGGACTTGTTTGACTGCAAGGATATAGTGTACTTGACCAGTGATTCAGAGAACACCTTGCACGAGGTTCAGGATGACAAAGTGTACGTTATCGGAGGCCTTGTCGACCACAACTCACAGAAGGTGAAGCGTGTTTGTTGCTAGTTTTAGTTGTATCTTTCTACTTGTGTTGCCATCATATGAATATACACATTGTTCCTGGCTTCACGGAGGGTTCACATGAATAAGACACTGGCTCTGATTGGAGAGCTGAGGGATATGCCTAGCATTCTGGCAAGCCTTGAGCTGCTTTTACACAATGTAAAATAAATTTTGTACAAGACCTCGCATGCAAGCTCTCGTGTGAGAGTATCAAGCAAATTCTGTATGAAACATGTGTGCACAGAAAACTTGTTGCAAATTTTTCACTTACAAGAAAGTAGTTAATGACCCTGGTAAATATTTCACAGCCTCAATGTTAATACAAAAGCCCCTCTACACCTACACTTAGTATCAACTCTGAGGATGATAATAAACTTGAAGGAGCTTCCTTTATTTGTTGCGACACTATCTAAACTCGACTACATTTCTTTAAAAATGTGAAGCTTTTTTTGATTACAAGAAGTTTCACTGGATTCCTCATAGCACAGTTTATATTTACAATTTACTCCTATCTCTATAGTTGATTGTTGGTGGTTACATGACCACCATCTGAAGATAGGGACCAATAGAGTAGCTTGTTCCATGTGACTTGCATCAACAAATAGAACATGTTCTATCTCCTGATATGCAAGATCTGTCTTGCACATGAAATTCTCACATGAAATGTAGTGCAAAGTCAGTATCTTGCATGTAATTTGTATGCATCTTGCATTGTGTAGAAGTTGCTTTAAGAGAGGATGAGCAGAGAGATTTATGGTGGGGGCAGAGTGAGTGAAGTGATGTGAGTGTGGAACAGCGCCTGAATGAAGGGGCAGGAGAAATAAGAGGTCCCAGAGGAAACCCACCAACCAGCGGCATGATTCCCACATGCGAAAATCAGGGAGTGACCAAGTCATAAATCAAACCCAATTCGCCTAGGTGGGAGGCGAGTAGTCTAATCACTACACCACTGCGGCCCTGGTGGGGTTGGAGCAGCAGAATGAAGACAAAGAAGGAACCAGGAGTACCTCGAAAAAAGCCCATACCACTGCAGTGTCCTCTATTCCCAACATAATAATTCATTTTTAAAAAATTTCCCACCTGTTGACCTGATGGTAACCAGCCATGACTATGAGTTACCACTGAGCCATGGAGTGAATACGGTTTTGTAATTAAACATACAAGATGTTGCTGTGCTTCCAACAAGAAATATGAAATTACCTAGGAGAAAAATTATTTTGGAGCTGGAGTCATTTGCGTAGAACTTTGAACGCAGAATGTATTGAATGACACTACTGAAAGCAAGCAAGTGATGTTTGAATAATTGTTGCAGTGAGTGTAATTATCTGAACTATTATTGGACATATGCCGTTGCAACACTTTCATATAGTCGCAGAAAATCTTCAATGCAAAGGAAAGATAAACTTAGACACAGAATAATAAATTAGGAATATAACCAAGCCAGCATTAGCTGTTGTCGAAAAATATTTAACATTCATATAATTTGATACGTAATCCAGTCACATTTCGCCAGGATGACACAACACAACAAATATTTACATACAATTAGTGTTGCCAACTGTTCCATATTGTATGGGATTTCCTGTATCCTGAGGCTAAAAGAATTATGACGTTGTATATCTTGTATCTCAGAATTCTTCTAAAATAAACTGAATATCAACATATAGTCTCGGTAATTTCCGAGATTACAGATGTGTTTACACTGCTGCTCTTAACCAAGTGGCAGGATGTTTTGTAAGAATGCAAAGTGGTGAAAGACTAATATTTTAAGCCACAAAGTTGGCTAAATATATGAAGTTTCTACATGCAACTAGAATTTTGCTGTTGTATATGTTCAGAGAAAATTTCATTTATCTATACTACTAATTTTGAACTTTATAAGTAGTATTTACAACTGTCCTTTGATAACAATTTTCGTTGATAATTTTACTGGGATCAGATGTGTCAAGTTGATGGAAGTTTCCCTTATGGCATACCTGAAAAAGTTGGCAACCCTACAATTCCAAGCAAGAATGTAGTTGGATGTTTTATCTATTTACATTGAAGGTTTTGATGTGGTCGGGGTTACCCAGGGCTGCTTGAGTGTTGAATTTCCCAGCGCCACAACCAAGTGGAGAGATAATGATGAGGGTCGTTCGGTCGAGGGCCCTGGATAGCTCCGTCAGTTTGTTGATAATTTTTTCACGTACTTGCTGTTATATTATTTATACCTTACGACGAGACTGTAGGCCATGTCGTACGCCTGAAATATACTATGAAATTGTGGGTGAGGCTACAAAGGGTGTAGTACCCTACAAGATTTGACACAATTAACTTTGTAAAGCAGTTTGTTCACTGTTCTGACTACAGGTGAATAATATGGTGACCTTAGCGTGAAATAATGTGGTATTATGTTGATACGCAATTGCGTTAAGCTATCTAGTGAGAGGGCGGGTGGCTCTCTCCTCGGTACAGTCAAGAAATAATAAATGTTCCGGTTGATTAATTTATATTACTGTTGTAGTGAAATGATTATAGCCTAAATGATGGTACTGAGGGGGCTCGCAGAGCGGGCAACCAACGCTGCCGGTCTGGCTCGAGCGCTCAGACAAACTGGTTGAGTGACCTCAATTTCCATCACCAGTGACTAGAACAGAAGTCAAACGGTGAATAATGAAACATAACATGAACACTTTGATATAATTGTAATGGTGATAAAGTATATAAATTAAACAAATTGGCGACACCCCGGTTTATTAACAAATGTCTGTTAAGATTGAAGTTGTGAAGTTGATGGGGCATGTCACCGCACTAAATTACATATTACAAGGATGGAGGCCTTTACAGGCAATCTCCCTTTTAGAAATCATAAGTGCTCTTATGTAAATACATGTTTAATGCATTATTATGTTTTCTTGTAAAAAGTGTTTGAATTACACTTGCTACAGTGTTGCCAGGTGGCTGTCTCCTGATGGGATGGACGGGTCCACGTGGGCAAAGGGGTGTGGAATGCCATGCTTGATTGCTCTTAATACAATAAAACACACCCCTGACTGTAGATGTGAATGCAGTTATGGTGTTTGAAAAAAATGCTGCACACTACTGGTGACACTTGGACACTTACTTCAGCTTCGGCCCACAAGCCAGTTCGATGCCACTAGGTGGTGCGTTGCATCGTAGGTCGTGGTGCGAGCTGCTACAAAGCAACCACCAATGGCTGTGGCTTTCGGTAAACACCACTTCAGATCGCCTACCTATTTATTAAAAGTATTACCTCTTGTAATAAATGAGTAGGGCGGTTTCTTGAGTTACGTAATCCTGGTCGGCAAGAAGGTGCAAGTTCCGTCCTTGTCAACCTGCACTACGCACTCTTGGACTGATGTGGTTGGCGCAGCCCGGTATAGTGGTTGTGACTGCGGCGGTCAGAGTGGCCACAAGGACGCATCGTCCAAATAAGTGTTCTGCAACTACAACATTGTATGTTCATAATAACAGTTCAGATGATGATTTACTTAAAAATGGCAAGATTAATTCATCAAACCTAGTTTAGATATAAAGAGCATAGCACAGGCGTGTGTTCATTTCAACAATCATTATTAACTATTCAATAGAGTAAGGGCTAAATACTGTACCACAAACTGATGAGAAGGCAATGTGTTCAACAAATGTAACTTGTGTTGTCAGGGTTTAACACTCGAGATTGCAGAAGGAAAAAGTCTACATCATGCGCAACTTCCTATTGAAAACTTTCTTGAAATGAAGACTAGGAAAGTTCTGTCTGTTGTACATGGTGAGTTTCTGTATACTGGATGTGTTCAAACATATAGTAAACACCAAAGTAGAGTAGAGAATGTAAATGCTTTGCAACTGCCTGAATTATAACATGTTTGTTTTTATCTCCCTACACTTATATCTCTCTTTCTACCTCTCTACCTCCCTTTCTCTTCACATATCACCTATCCCTGCCTCCCCTTCCTTTTCACTCCCAGCCACCCCTCATTCTCCACTCCCAACCTCCATTATATTTCTCTACTGTCTACCACCCTCATTTTCCCCTCGCCCCACATGCCTTGATTTTCCCCCAATCCCCACCATCCTTATTTTCTCATTACCCCCCAACCTCCCTGGTTATTCCACACTCCCTGCCTACCTTTCCTTTTCACTCCAGATCTCCCTTCTTTTCCCCTACTCCCCACCTACCTTTTGTTTTCACTTATTATCTCCCTTGATATCCCCTACTTCCCATTCTTTCCATCCAAGGCCAGAGGTTTAGTTGTCATAGTGCTTGCCTCCCAACAAGATGAACCAGGCTTAATACCAAGTGGGCTCACCCGGATTTTCACACGTGTTTAACATGGTGGATGTTGCGGTTGGCTGGCAGGTTTCCTCGGGGCTCTCCCATTTCCCTCCACCCTTTCATTCAATTTCAGCCCCATCTTCACATTTTACCTTCACCAGTGCTCAATACAATAAATACCTTGCCATGCACCGCCAAAAATCTCAAAAACTCTACCCCCCCCCACGTGTGGTTCAAAGCCAATTGTTCACCTTTGTTGGTTATACAGCATTTTTATTTTCTGTACCTTAAGTTCATTGTCGGTGTCACCCTGCTTATGTGTGCTACTTGCCAAACAATTTTTACTTTCACTGGCCAATTCAATAAACTTATTACATTCCTGCTAATGTACTAATCTACCTCTGTTGATCACAAATGACACAATAGGTTTGCTTGTTATTGGTAACTGCTACTTCCTTTGCAGTGTTTGAGATACTGCTGTTTGTGAGCGAGGGGATGTCTTGGAAGGAGGCATTGTTGCGAGTGATGCCTGCCCGCAAAGGTGCAGCAGAAAAAACCACTGCAAATATGACCAGAGATGAATCTACAGGCAGCATGTCAGAAGATGTGGACCATGCAAAACTAGACAAGGATAGTCCAGCAGCTGGTGCCCACTCTGCTGTTGCATCACCACCAAGCTCCTTGGAAGTAGTTACAGCTCAGCATGTATAGCGTAACAGAGGAGGATTATAAAAGTGTGCACTATCCGATTATGTAAATAAACTTCCTTTTCAAAATGTTTGTTGGGTAAAGGTCAATTCTTCCACCAATTGTTGCCAATTGAACATGTAATACTGCGACTGGTGCTTCAGTTTTGAAATTTACTTTAAGGCAGTTGGTTCCTTAATTATTTTGAAGTTGCTTTATGAAAATAATATCTTACATCTTTAATAGCTACTTGCCAAAAAAATTGCAGACACTGAGCGAGTCTACTGGAAAGTTTCCTAGCTTTGAGCTCGCTCTTTTATTACAAAATGGTGGAAAATAGTTGTAACTATATAGGTTATATAAAATGCTTTCTAGCTATAACCTCCACAATACCACCTTCCGCGCATGACATTAGAGACTGCAAACATCACACATTCAATAGCAGTTTTAAAGAAAATTCTAATTTGTGGGGAAGATTTAAATGACTAATCATGATTTCATCAATTCCATTCTTAAATCTGCTAGCAAATATGAACACATTTATTCGCACATACATTGCTTACTAGCTCTCAAAATAAAAATGCATTTTATAAATTATTTTATTTTAGTTAAGTTTACAAAACAATACATGCATATGCACTTTGCCTGTGTATTCACATCCTGCTTGTCTCCAATGAATAGGATTACAACACTTTGTAATAACATACTGATAAGGCTTTTTGCAAAACCACATAAACTTGTACCATCAGTTTTGAACTGAAAAGTTGAGCATTTATGTATTAAAGAGTTTCATGCAGAAACTTCCTGCTGTAAGGAACATATTCTTAACTTATTTTACCTAACACAAAAAACTAAAAATTGCTTTAAATAAAAATATATTACTAATTATACTACTGCACATCACATTAGCATGCAAGCTAAGAATATATGCACAAATTTTCATTAAAAATATTACACGTCATTAAGTATCACTTTTGGCATAAAAAACTATCATTCTTATTTCATATCACTAAATACAGTAGATATTAAGTATTACTGTGAAACAAACTTCACATTTGCAGTTTTAAAAAATTTATAAACCCTACAACACTAGAAGGTTTTCAATGGTGCAGGGGTTAAAGAAACTGCCAGTTTCAGGCAAGCAGAAGTATAAAATGGCTGGGACTGTAATCATTTCTAGAAAGTCTCAGGGCAACGTAAAAAATTCTTACTAATTTCTAGAGAAAGAGATGGCAGCAGTCAAACCAGGGAAACAAGTTTGTAAGCGTTTACCAAAACTTTCTGCACTGGCATGGTAAACAGCTTGTAAATACTGAACATTTCACTTGGCAGCCTGCTGGCCAAATACAGCTTCCTGAAATAAGCCAATCCAATACAGTATGACAAAAAAACAAGACCGTGTGTACACTGCAGTGACATCATTTTACAGTGTAAACCCCACCCTACACTGCAGAGGAGAGCTGACGGCAAAGGTCATTACAAAAACAGATGGTCTTATTGAACTTATGAGTTGGTAAAATGGCAATTGGCCAAAGTGTGGTATAAATATTAAAATTGCTTTAAAAAAAAGTTTGTTGTTAAAATTATGAGTTTAACAGCAACAGAACTGAGAAATAATTAATTTAAAAAAAAGGGAAGAGGAGGGGAAAGGCAAGTATTCCTGTGCACATCACGTGATGGGGTAATCAAGTGTTTGCTCCAGAAAATTTGACTATCTGACAATGTCAAAATGGATACATTTTATTAATGCAAGTTATTCACAACGTATTCTCTGGTAATGCAAAAATAACTAACTCTCAGGAAACCGTCATTTTGCTTTTTAAACGGTTATGTGGTTTCTATTAAAGCAAACCTTTCTTGAATGTAAAATGGTTATCAGCAAAAAAAAAAAAGTACCTGACAAAAAAAATCCAATATAAATTCAACTATCGCCAAAACTTCACAAATTTAAAACTTAATTTCAGGATGTGTTAAACTATTTGTGATAACACAAGAAAAATAATGCAACTGTTGCTACCAAAAAATGTGAATATTCCTAGTGTCTAAGGCTGAGTTTCCTAGTCCAACTTTTCAGGTTTGTGTTTAACATAAAAAAAACTTTATATTGATACAAAAAATTAACTAACAGAGCTAATTCAGTCAGCGCAACTGCTTGCCTTACGCTGTCAACTAATGGCACCATTTCTGTCTCAATACTACAGGGCGAGTAGTCAGACGACTTTACTGTAACATCATTACGAAAAGTCCTCTTCTGATATCATTTCAAAGTCGTCGCTTTCGGTCGACGAAACTTCCTCGTCTCTTCTGGGTGTCTGCGTCTGTACTATCAACGGACTACTGATCACAGTCGACAACAGGCTCTGCCCCATCGCCCCCAGACTTGTTATGTTCTTGGCCACCGCCCCCACAACGGTTGACGTCAGCATCTCGCCCAACGACTGCTCTCTCGCAGTTTCTTCCCTCTGCTTTCCATTCCCATTGTCTGGGAACACCAGTCCTCGGGCCATCTTCTCCTCTTCCTCAGAGCTGTCTCCGTTGAAGTGCGAACTCTGAAACTGGATGCCTGCAAGGTCGTCTTCATCAGAGTCCGACGCCTCCGGGTCAAGCTGCCGTTCTGCCCTACCATTCTCAGTCTTTGCAGGCACAGGTGCCGGGAGGTCAAATTCACTCTCATCTAGACCATCCACACTACCATCGTCATGAGAAGGCATTACGTTCACACCTGTGGTGAAGGATGCCTGTGTTCCTGTACCCGATGAGTCTGGAAAATAACAGAGAATCACACTTGTACATGCAGTGCATACAATCAACACTAGACAGTCGACAGGAGTTCCAGTCAACTCTACCGTCTACATACACCAAATATGGATTCACAATGAAGTTAGGAATCAGAATTTTAGGCAGCATGTTATAATAAAACATTCAATTATTACAATAGAAGCTGCACAAATCTGTAACACATGTGGAGTCAAGGTGTATAACATCTATGTAGCTTCAGAAACCTGAACACAAGATACAATGATGTTTACATTGTCATCAGCTTGTACTCGGACATCAAGTGACAGTCCCAAGATTATCAAGATAGAAAGCAACATCATGTCAGATAGTTGCTTTAAAAGAACTAATATGAATACATTACAATAACCGCGTGCTCTCAGAAAATTTACGTTTTCCAAGTCCAGAAATTACCTGACTGAGTGTCTACAGTGCTTCAACTTTTTCCTAAATGTCTTCATTATCATTTTACATACCTGCACTTGGATCACTAAAGTAATTTTCCCTACTGTCAAAGGTGGGAGGGGAGGAAACAAAGCAATATGTATTCAGTTCTTTGTGATGCACTGCACCTTGTTTCATAACCATTTAACACAAAGACTCAAAAACCTTTTACTTTCTGAGTACAGTGGACTATCTATCATTATTCAGGGAACTATCATCAAAAAATTTCCCAACATCCTGAATTTCAGTATATGAGGATCAAACATGTACATCAATAAAATACACTTTCTAACCTTATTAACCTGCATGTGGAGCATAATGAAAACTGTACACTAACTGTGAATAAAGATTAACTAATAAACACAAGTAAAATGGTAATTTTAAAAAAAAGTCATATTACAAACATGATACATTAAAAACATTTCACTGTGTGTGTGTGTGTGTGTGAGAGAGAGAGAAAACAGGTTGCTACGTAACTGCAAGGTCATGCGTGACTGTAGAGAATATATATATATATAGAGTACACTTGTAAACAGTTGATGTAAACATTGGTGAACGTCAAATGGAGTGGAAGGATATGCAACAGTATGAAAAGTAGAAACAAAACTATGCAAGGCTTTCAGAAGTGCTTACAACCCCTACTGAATTTCGTGCAGAAATTTTTTCCATAGCAGCTTCATGAAAAGCAATAGTGCTCACCTCCAGGCTCTGAGTCGAGCGTTAGCGACTCTGCAAAGTGATTGGTCTCTTCAAAGTCATTCTCGTGGTCGGAGTCAGGCTCGCCGGCATGCAGCAGGAACGCCAGATTCTCACCCGTCTGGTCCGGCAGGTACTCCTCCTCACTATCGTTACCTGTGCAACCCACAACACTGTTTGACCCTCTCAAGAATGCACTATTAAATAAATGACACCAAATTTTACACATACACATTGTTATTTTATAAATGTAAACTATCATAAATTTGCGTACTCCTAGAAATGTTTTAACCTTCAATTGAAAAAAATTTTTTTATCCTTTAGCACAGGGTTTTACAAGACATAAATTCTATAGTAATTTGAGCGAAAATTGCCATAGAGTAGAGCTGAGAACCAATGCTGCTGCCAACATTTTATGAAACCTATTCATAATGCTATTTGGCAACTGCGAGCATATTTCAAAAATGTACATTGTAGTATATAAAATGATTATAAAATATTAGAATAAAATGCATACAATGGAACCACACCATGAGCATGAACTACAGTGAGACATTTTCTTTGGTTATAATTTTTTAAGGCACAGCCATGTTCTAAAAGGTAACGTTTTGTGTTTTTGCTCACCATAGTGGTATTGCTCTTTCAATGAGCTGAAACATGTGTAAGTGTGTGTAATAATTTTTACTCGCAAACATGTAGCATAAATAAAAATGTCAAAAGAATGTCAACAACTCTTCTTATTTTCTCTCTGTCCTTCCTACACCAAATGAAGAGAGAGGAATATATTGCAACCCTCCTTCCCCTCCAATACGGCACCACGTCTCCCATTTGGTCTTCATCCTTGGTAACTGCTGTCTTATTCCTGGGTGGAGTTTCACTCACAAAAACAGAGAGGTAGGGAAAGTATTCATCTACGACCAGCTGGAAGTGGGGAGGAAGCAAATAACAGAGAAGTATGTTCAATCATGAAAGAAAAAGACACAAATCTGGGAAGATTTTTAATTATGTGTAGCATACTAGTTTAATGTTCTAAGTCATTATCAGCGAGTACCTAACAATTCAAATTATTCATCATTCTAAAGGCAATATGGGCAACAGTTAAATCAGCAGACTATGGTCTCCACTGCTCAGTTACCAGCCTATCAGTTGTGTTGTATGAAACAAGGTATGTAGGTCGCAAAAGAAAACACTTGAAACAGGTTGGCGTTAAGCTACCAGTTGGAACGTGCAGCACCATAAACTGCAAGAGACTAAAAATTAGAGCTTAGATATTGCTCCTCATAGCCCTATATATGTTTTGTTATCCAGCTCAGCATTAAGACTGTTTTGGTGTGCTCATTTAGAACTCTGTATATCTGAAATACAACTGTCAGTAATTTGGCAGAGAATATATTGTGTACTTTAAAGTCACTAAATTCTTATCAACATAGGCTGTTCATGGTAAATTGAGCACTTTTGAAAGACCTGCTTAAGATGTCTACATATGCACATTGTGTATTTTTCCACCATACGTGAAATTAACATAGCTGTGGGCTTGGTCCATTGGTCGGTCAAGTAAAATTGTGAAATTATTAGGAAAGTAAATATGATTTGGTTATTCTTACTCTTATATATAAAAAATAAATAGAAAGTGTTGATTTTGAAAATGCTCAGTTAACCATGATCAACCTGTAAAAAATTCTGCTGCCTCCACTGGTAGCCGACCTGACTTGAAGATGGCAGGCAGTGCACAGAGTCTGTCGCGCGTGGACTCTGGCAGCAGGTAGACGCATGCACCAGGGACGATCATGACGGCCATCACCGCCACGTAGAGGATCAGGAAGCCTGGTACGGCACGTCCTATCAATGTCAGACCCAAGAAGAAGGAGCACATGCCTACACAGAACTGGAAAACAAGTACATGCTGAATTACAACTGGTGCAATTTTTTACAGCGAGAGATCAAGAAGTATGCACTTCAGGTCTAGATAATGGCAATGAAAAGCAAAAACAACTCTATTAGTTACTTCAATATTTTCAAATGGGAGCATAATAAGAGTGATGGGAAATTCTTTGTAATATTAACACTATATATTCTTTTAACTGGCAAGATGAAACAGATGTCCTCCAGAGACAGGCCAAGAAGCCATCTCGACTGTCTTACAGATATTTTCTTTTTTTAAATTAATTGTAAGTATACCATGCAGTTAGGGTTATCAAGCATATACCAGTTTTGTTATAGTATTATGTGTTCATTTTGTAAGTCATATTTTTCTCCCCACTCCAGTTTTCAGCAGTTTGTGATTACAAATTTTTTGATCTGTTGATGAAATGTCATAGTATATTATAGAATTCAGAATGCACGCAAAGTCCATATACTCTTATAAGTCCATTTAAAACTGCTTGGACTTGTGACCTTGTAAATATGGATTGGTTAGAATTTTAGATCAGTAGTAATTTAATGGCAAAACTTTGTGTAGTTTGCGTGCTGGACTCATTTTAAATTTCCCGCAATCCTGACTTGGTGCACATTCATCAATTGTCAATGCTGTCTCAAAGGTTGGCAGTCCTGAGCTACAGGAAGAAGAGGGCACTTTCGAGTTGGACATCATGGCGGTAAGTTGAGTCGTGTGCAGCTGACGCCTGTCTGTCATTTTCTCGCTGAAATTCGTTGTACAGTCCACTAGTGGCAATTTAAATTTAGCAGTGTTAAATTCGCCACAACAAACACAGTAAGTCTTGAGGCATGACGCATAGCGGGCTATTTCTTTTTTGTTTCTGTAACTTCAACTCAGCTTGTGTGACGTCACGGATACCAACAGACGAACGAACCCCGAGTCAGCTGCATCCAGAGAATGACTGACAAACTCATGTAGCCAATTATACTAAATATGCATGTCAGTCATGCGCCCCTGCCTAGCCAGCCGACCAAAGCCAGTCTACTCCTAAATGAGTGTCAAATACCACCCGCATCCGCAGAACTACCCTGCTTTTATCCCTCGCCAAGACAGTGCAGCAAGGGATGATGACGCCGCCCACAAAGGGAGGAGCCGACCGGCCGAAGATGCCCAAACCACCAAAGGAAGCCGAAAGGAGAGGCAGCCATCTGTATTTAGGGCCAGACAAGCCCGCAGAATGCTAGTTGTCATCGCATTGTCTAGTTCTGCCTTGAATACTCAGCAGCTCGCCCTACCACTGCCGTGCTAGGGCTCTCTGCTCCTGATGTCTCTTTGAGATCTACTACCAGCAAAGCTTGCTTCAACCCTGCTAACATACACTCCACTTGGGACTACTTACCCTGTCCTTTTAGGACACCACTAGACAACAGAAGGGTTAGAGTCGTTCTCACAACTTCTTTATTTTGTTGCTCTCAATTGCTCTTTGCTTAACAGGTCCCCTTCACCTGTTTGTAACGTAACTTCCGCAGGTTTCTTGGTAATCACGAAAACCTAGGAGTTAGTACAAGTCACCATGTTTATTCTCCAGAGAATAAATACGTTGAAGTCTATTCACTGCATTCTGATTCAAAGGGTGATTTGTACCTCTCTATTACCTTCTAAACGCCATCCCTCAAGGGAAACGCAGGTGACACATTTTGCCAACCAGTTTCAAACTTTAGATTAGGACTGCGGGCTCCCTTGACCAGGCAGCACATACATCACAAAACACCACACGTTTCGCCGGCTACTCATACTGTGGGTCCAGTGCGCAGTCACTTAGCGATTGGAAGCAACTGGATCACCAGAGTCAGTTGATCCACTCCATCCATTGCATGAGATTAGCCAGTTGGAGCGCCAGAACTGACGCGGCTTGCCCTTCACCCGACGAGAAGGGACCAAGTGGGCAGACAAGAAGGGACCAAGTGGGCAGTCAAGAAGGCAGTTACGGCTCCTATTGCCAACCAGTTACCGGGTAACCCTTCCCAGTCAGCCTTCAGTTACTCCTCCACTCGGGAACGGGCACAAGCCGCCCGCCGACCAAAGGGGCGTCATCCCTCAGTCACCCCTAGGTAATTGTTCGAGCCGCCCCAGAAAACAAGCAAAACTCCACACCCAGATGTCGTACGCCTCAGACTTGGACTGCCCATGGATCTGGGCATCACTGACGCCGGAGCCCGACAGCTCTAGGTCTTGTCAGTTCCAGCCGAACACCAGTCGCACCCGGACAGGACCTCGAACGTTGCCCACAGAAGCCCACCATCAGTCAGCCCCAATGCCGGCCTGCAGGTGATAAGCCAGCATCAACTGCCGTTCTAGCCACCTCCGATGCCTGCATAGCTTGCTGCTGCCCGACCAGGCCGACTCTATATACGGGACTCCTCAAAAGCAGAGGCAAACAAGTATAGAACCAGCCAGTAAGTCCGACCAGGGTTCTCTGCCCGAACCCATTTAAACCCTTTTAGACTAGGTGATGTGCCAAGCACCCGCCAAGTTCTGTTGTTCATATTAATCAACATTTTGCAGTAACTTTCTTGAAGGCTGTACACACTGCATTTTCCAGCTGATCGTGGTTAAATAACAATGCTCCCGCACATTTTCTTTTGTGAAATCCCATAGTGCATTATCTGGTGTTATCACATCAGGGCTTTTTGGAGGCTAGAAGAGGAGCTGGACAATTATTGAACCCGATCCCTAAAGACTACGTTCAGACATAGCGAACATAAAATGTGAAATGTGCCGGTGCACCATTGTGTTTAAACCAAACACTGTCCAGGATTCCCACGTCTCGCAGTTGTGGTATGAGCAAGTTTCCAATCATTTGGAGACAACTGGATTGATTAAAAGAACCACTGACTGTTCAACAATGTCTGAATACTGTCTTTGGGCATCAGATTGGACAATTGTCCCGATCCTCTTTCGGGGCCCTCAAGAAGTTCTGACGTGACAAAACCAGATAATGCACTCTGAGGTTTCGTCAAGGAAAATATGCGTAAGCACCATTATTTAACCAACGATCAGCTTAAAAATGCAGTGTGCATAGCCTTTGGGAAAATGAGCCCAAGCATGTTGATCAACACAAACAACGGATCTTGGCAGCACATTCTGCTATGCTGAGACCATGAAGGGTCATCAAACATTTTATTTTTAATTCCTAAGAGGTATAGCTGACTTTTTGAGATGTGTTCATACATACGGACCTATTGTATTAGATGGAGTTTTTGTGTGCATCCTGTACATTTACTGTATTTTCCCCTGCTTCTTGCACTTTGTCAGTCTGTTTGTGACTATGTGTTGAGAAAAAAATCACAAAGAAAAGATGGGATAAACAAACATAATGGTTCTGACAGATTAAATTGCATGTACGAGTAGTTGAAGTCGTAATTTTTTTTATTAACTGTGTATACCTCAAATTTGAGTGTTCCTAATAATAAATTACACAAGTAAAAAATCACACATGAATTTCTTTATAAAAGTACTACCCACCTACATGTAGTCATTTGCCATGTCTGATGAGCATATGCACTGTGTCAATTAGTACGTCAATGCCACAGTGTGCAAAACATGGAACTGGCATTCACTATGGGACAGCTCAGTGATCCTGTCATGTTATTAGAGGGACAGTCTGTATTCAATCTTAACTCAGATTTCTATTCTAGCTTTGCACATATTTTATCAAAATAATTTGAGTTACAGCATTCTGCAAAGAATATTTTTAGATATGTTGGAGAGCTCTGAAATAATGTTTCTAACATCTGTGATTTCTTGAATGTACCTCATCAGAAATGTGTATTTTCAATTTTAATTTACTAGTTTCATAAAAAAAAAAACATTAAACACAACACACTTCAAGTGTTGGGTAAGACAGTACCTTAAATAATGCTTAATGTAAACAATTAACTCCTTTTAATTTTATGTAATGAGGAGTTCTATGTTACATTGCCAAATCATTATCAGCTTCCTGTAACTGATTAATAAATGGGGACAGATCACGACATTGTATTGTGGCACGCGCACAGTTACAGCCGGCTGGAAGTTGCCACTCGACTAGCTCAAGGCGGAGTAACCACGAGACTCCTTAAAAAGGATACCAATTAAATGTTAAATAAAAATCAAGTTCCGGTGTATTTGTTCTATACTTTAATTTACCAATCAAGTGAAACCGTTCACATACGATCTTCAGGTATGCAGAGTATGAACCGGTTCACAGATAAACAGACAAGTGCAGAACAGCGCCACAGTCGTTAACGAATTATTCATGTCTGAAAAACTTGCCCGAAGAAAAACAAATGCAGCGACCTCCCACACCGGCGGAGAAATAATCTAGCAAGTTCAAGTTTGCCGGTGTGGGGGTTAGCGCGACACCCGACGCAGCCTAGGCGAGCACTAGATGACAACTGACTTCCATGGCAACAGGCGCACGAGTACTTGTGGCTGCCTATCACCCCCCTCTCCGTAGATAAGGGCCTGGCGTGGGCTGCCACGCACGCTCTTCCTTTGTTATCCGAAACTGCGTCGTATCGAACTTGTCGGGCAAAACTGTCGACACAGTCTGAAAAAAGTTAATCTAATGTTGACGTGACTGAAACTAAGACTTCGAAAACGGCAACCGGATACCTGATAAACGTTAAACGTATGCCCGATAAACTATCACTGTAAACAAACCACCGCTGCTTTAATTTTGTAACCCGATAAAAATATTATGAAGCTTAGCAAAACGGAGGAAAATGAAACACGTGTCCCGAAAATTAATAATACTGCGTCATTACAACATTTCAGCAAAAAGTAGAGAAACGGACTAACATCTTACAATGAAAATTTTCATTTTGATAGGGTTACAAACAACAAGTTCATGTTCTCATTACTGATGCTGCAACTTCTGTGGAGGGGCCAAATTCCAAGCTCCACTGTTGTAGACAGTAATACTTTTACAAATGACTGCCTCGGTCTCATGTAGTACAATTATTAACACATCTACTCCGGACATTCTAATTCAGGTACAAGTTTCTGTATGTCTAACATTTTCTTTACATTTTGGTGGCGTCAGGTAGGCTGCATAATTTCACTCCTCATTCCCAAGTCCATTATCAAACCACACCGAGCAGTGGCCTGCAGCCGAGGGTTTGTGAGCATGTACCCTCGTTGCATATTTGTGCTATAATGGGAGACAAGGATGACAACACTCGTGCCATCACTAAATAACTGTTCTGTGTTGCCAGACGTGGAGTGCAGAGTGCACTACATACATGCCTGGACAGCCGTGTCATTTCCCAAGTCTTCTACCTGACAGCAGTTTTGCACATTACCTTTAACTTGACAGAAAACATGTCCACAAAGAAATCTGCATTACAGGAGTCAGTTAAGAGATTTGGGCAGTTTTTAACATTGAGGTCTTGAGAGCAGATGAGGGTGAAAGGAGGTGAGCACGGAGCAGTGCCAGAATTAAGAGGCGGGAGAAACGGGAGATCCCAGAGAAAACCTGCCGACCAGCATCGTCTGGCACAATTCCCACATGCAAAAATCTGGGAGCAACCCCGCTGGAAATCGAACCCGGTTCGCCTAGGCGGGGAGACGAGTAGTCTAACCACCACACCACTGCGACCCCGTGAATTACATTTACAGACTTTTGTGTTTTTCCAGAAGATTGGAAGTTTACTTGGATGCCAAATGTTTTAAATTGTGTGAATTTTCTCGGTTTGCAAGAATACATAAAATTGGTACAAGAAATAAAACAGGAGAAAAAATTAAGCAAGTAGAAACACGCCAAGCAAAATGCTTTCACAATTAATGTTATTATGCACTGCTGGCAATGTTTCCCATTCCTAGCTGGCATGTCTCTCCCTGTTAGTTGCTGCCCCACCTTTCACACAGAATAAGCATCCTTCCTCGGAAAATGACAATTTATTTTCCTTTTAGTGTACGTTTTCAACACGTCATCTCGTGAATTAAAAAATGTAAATCTTAAGATTTGCTTACTGATTGTATTAACTTTAGGTTGCCAACTGTCTTATAATGCATAGGATTTCTTGTATCCTGTGATTGAAAGAATCATCCCATAAGACATAAAATGGAAAATCATGCATCCCATATCTTAGACATCGTTGAAAACTTCACATTAATAAACATATTATCAGTAATTTTACCACTGCTATGAGTACAAGTACATTTATTCAGAAACTGCAACCCAATAGCCACCCATAGTTATAATTGTTTCCAACAGGTGACATTTGTCATTAAGTGGTTCATGGAAGTAGAACTTGCTGAGATGTGCACAGTATCTTTTCTTCCAGACTGCAATCATGTTGTCTGTTTTAAAGCAGACTAAATCAAAAATTCAAATCAGGCTTGACGCGCCACGAGCAAAGTCATTCTCTAATCTAGCCTCACCACAGCCGCAGCCCCCTCCTAAGAAGAGTCGTTACATCGTACGCGCCACAGGACGCCTTCAAGCCAGGGATGGCTTGCCCAGCTGTTTGCCACCTGCTTCACATTACGTCGCCACTATCTATCTCTCCAGCGCCTGGCGCATGAGGTGAAGTACCAGCCACTCTCTTTTACTCTCTTCTCTCTCTCCACACTCCGCAAACCCCAAGCTGACCCTGTAGGCCGCGAATAAATACAACCAGCAATCCTCAGTTCGAGGCTATCTCGCGCCAGTCTTTTACGGAATGTCACACTGCCCGAGAACCACCAGACATCACATCTCGCCTTCACAGAACATAGCGCTGCACAAGCATCAACCGACTCCTTCAAGTCATCACTGCCTTTCGCAGTTCAGTCAAGAGTTATACTCGGTACGACAACGCCATGCTGTCCACCAGCATACCGACTTTGTAGCTTACTCTCAGCTTTCACGAGTACGAGTACCGCTGACTAGGGGTCGCCCTCACCCCCCGTACTGCCACATCTTCTGAGACTAGGTACAATACCAGTTGACGACCAAGGTCCGGCCTTTCAGACCTCAGTCAGGGTACAGGCTGGTTTACGTGCGTTTGATTGAGCAATCAATAAAACAGTAATTAATCTGACTTGGTTAAGTTGTCTCTTCCAGCGCTCTGTATTTTCCCACACCTTGCTCCCACTAATTCCCCATTTTGTTATCAGTTCTAGTAAGACTCTTCTACGGATAGCCACCATCAACCAAACCATCACCCCCTCTCTCTCTCCTATCATCAGATGTTTCGAAGTGCAGTTCCGGAAGCTTGCCTTCCTGGGCCTCACTAGAACAGTTGTCTCCTGGACTACTGCCCTTCCAGTAAGTGCCTGGGTCTGCCCGTGACGCCTCGCGTGCCAGGTCATCTGCTTGGAAACGATAGGCCAACCCCCAAGAAGCCCTGCTCTACATGACACCTGGGTCTGCCCATGAAGTCGCCTTAGCCTTCTACTGTAACCTCCAGTTTGGTACTTGGGTCTATCCGCGACATCCCGCGCGCCAAGCCACTGGACTGAAGGCCAGTAGAAACTGTCTCCAACCCTACCTAACCTCCACACCCTAGTCTCCATTTACTGGCCACCCACTATCAACCTATCTGGTTCACTATCCCCCCCCTCTTTCCAAAGGAGAGTGGTTCAGTTGGCCATCAGATATACACCTGGAAGAAAGAGGAGGCTGAACGTCAGAGAGGGTTTTCATCTTCAACCAGCCTTATCTTGCACGTACCACGGCAGTATCTCCGCTACCACCAACGCCGCCAAAGAAGATGCCTACCTTCATCTAGTCAGCCAACGTTACAAGGGTAGTCAAACGTTACAAGGGTAGTCAGGCCCCTTAACATCACACCAGCTTATATCCCTACCACGGTTCCCACTTGCCCATTGCTCGCAAGCCCACCACCCAAAGCTCAACGCTCAATTATAAAAGAACCCAAGCCAAGCACCGTAGGCATCAGAAAAAACCCTGTGCAAGCGGCGACCACTACTTCACAGTCGCCCAGGGGGTGAGGCCCCTCGGCCTTACCCTCCAACTGCCATTCCCGTTAAGGGTTAGCAACAAGGTGGCAGGTTGAAATACGACTACATTTGCAACTAATATCTTGTTTTATATGTTCAGTGAAAATGTTGACATTTGCACATTACAAATACTGTTATTTTTTATAAAAATTTTCCTTGATCATTTGATTGGAGTTTTAAATGTTGTGTGACAAGTAGTTGCAAAGGTCCCTTATGTCATATCTAAAAAAAGTTGTTAACTCTGTATTAACTTATTATTTAATGCTTGCCTATTTTTTATTTTATTCTATATATTATGTTCCTCTGCTGGTTGCAGCAACATTGCCCTGGGGGCTTATTCTAAGTTATTTGTTAACTTTTCATATTTGTTAGATTTTGAATGCTCTCAAAATGAATGGAAGTCAATTTCATATTCTAAGTTTGGTTACAGCCACCAAGACTTCTGCAATGTTCCGGTTTTTGTTGGTGAATGCAACATGGCAACACTATTCTCAAGTACTTCAACTGAAAAATGGAAATTTTTTATAAAATTATGAACACTTCAGTTTGAAAACATTAATAAACTAAAGCCCTTAAAATATTTTGTTTGCATTTGGTGTGTGTTAAATCATGTACACTGATAAAAGAGAGTGGGCAGAACTTTGGTTGTCAAATGTAAGCAGATTTTTCTGCATTACCAATATGCTGTTTGATGCAGGCCGTTTACAACCACGCTGTTTCTTTTGTTATTTTTAATACCAAGATTCCAAAATAAGCGATGGGCAACAAACTGGACACTGCCATGTTTAAAGTCTGTTGTATTATTAATTCTAATGTGGTATAAATGTTCACTAAATTATTTTCAAGATAAGAGTAATTTTGCTTTATACTTCCAAAAAAGTTATTAACACATTACCCCCACCTGTAAGATTATTTTCAAACTTAATTTCTTATAACATGTGCAGAATAAAATCAAGATTTATGTTTTTGTATTTTATTATAAATAACTGTAACTAACTAATTAAATAATAAAATACCAGCACAACAGTCCGTCTACACTGTTGCTTATATGGTTCACAAATTAAAATAAAAAAATAAATCGTCACCATCAAAATATTTTTTTGGTTTGAAATATATTTTTATGTTTCTGCATGAATATACAATACTTCACAATTATTCTCATCTGCCACAGTTACAAATAACAATAGCATATACCATGCACACTCCATGTTTTCATAATCAAACTCCATAACAAATGTCCAAAGGGCTTCATTATCATTACGAATGTGATAGTGAACAGAGTGACATCAAACAAACACTTCAAGGTGCTTAGAATACGTCCTTTCGTGAGGAAACAAAACTTAAGCGTAATAATGAAATTTTTTTGCAGAAGGGAAAGAAAATTAATAACTTAGAATAAGCACACTGGCGCACATAAGGGTGGTATGTGGTCATGAAATACTTATTGGCAACCAACTTATCTGTACACTAGGAAGACTCCACCCCTTTCGAGGTGCAGATATCCATTAGCAGAGTTCACGACACATTTCACAACTCTTCCCTTTGTATGGTAGAATTTCATTACAAGTACTATACTTGACTTTATAGTACTTTTCATTATAAAGAATGTCTTTCTTAATTTCTATGAGGAGTATTACATTTGATAATTGCTCAGTACAAAGTAATTTTAGCATTAGGTGCAAAATGCAAAGTTTCTTTGTATGCTTTGAAATCAGATCTCACTGTGGTCCACATTCTTAACAGAGTCCTTACTGTGTTTTTAGTATCTACCACTTCCAACACGACTAATAAAGCACTCACCACCTGCGGCTGTTCACTTCGCATAGCACACAGCCACCTGTAGTAGTCTTGGGCGAGACAGTGTGCCATGCTGAGGTAGTGGCTTATCTCTGGCACCGTCAGGATGCTGCTCAACACACAACCACAAACAACTCCATGGGAGCACTGTACATATGTACTGTACTGTTGCACCACTACATACTGAAGTAAAAGTACAGTAAATCACCTTTACAATAACACATCAGCAGTGAATAAGTGAAGCAGCTTCACACTGCTAAAGACTGTTTGTAAGTGAGCACTTGCGCTTCAGCAGCCCTGCTTCCCAGCCACTGTGTGACCTGGGGGTGGTCGAGTACAGGGCTACCAAACATCCCGCAAAAGGTCATGTTCTTTTTTTTTAGCTTTTTTTGCATCTGGCTGGATTTATTGGGCAACCAAAAAAGTCCTTTTTTGACCCGATAAAAAATTATTAGTAGTAACTTAGATTAATTTTTTATATTGCAGTATGTGTGTGTTCTCTTGTGTGAAAAACTCTACCAAAGCTTAAAAGTAAATTTTACATATTTTATTTCAAATTGGGTGTAACTTAGGTATTATTTTATGTCATTAATAAAACTTTGAAAAATTGTTTGCCTAAAATATTAATGACTTGATTAAATTATTTTTCCATAATTAGGCCTAAGTTAATGCAAAAAAAATAGGTGGTTCTACTAAATGATTAAAGTGGCGCTTGTGAAATTGCATCATCCTCCTTTTTAATGAAATGTCCTTCTTTCCTAATGGGTAGCCAGGTAAGCTGAGGGCCGCCCATTAGGAAAGTGAGTAATTATTCAGAGTAGCAGCTTTTCCGAAGGAAACGTACTAACCCACATAAGTAGCATAAATGGGTTCTGCACAGCTACCTTTTTAATACTGAGGGCATAATCGTAAAATAAGTATAACATACTAAATAAAACAGATAAAAGTACGAGCAGTTTGTCCATTTTGTTTACGTCTGATGCCATGATGTTTGGTGCAGTAATGCTGTAGTAACGTAAACAAATGCGTCACCTTATTGGCCGTGGATGTGTAGACGTCACCGTATGTTAGTTGCAGTTTAGATGCGAGGCAGTGCGGTTCGTGGCAAGTGGTGTGTGTGTGTGTTGCGCACGTCTGAATCCGATTGTGTGAAGGTTTGTGATTTACAAATGGAGGGTGCAAGAATGAGTGCTTATGTGCATAATATTCGGCTATGTGGTGGGTGTTACTTGGAGGTGAGTTAATTCATATATTTCCGGTGTGTTTAACTGTTACTTTAAAACCCTACAATCCTAGGTTAGATTAAAAACCTACAATTCTAGGCAAGATTAAAACCCTACAATCCTAGGTTACATTAAAAAGGTAAAATAGTGATTCACTCATTGTGGGGTTAGGTTCAGTTAGGTTAGGTGGGCACATATTACGAAATTGGGTGGACAAATGTTAAATTGAGGTTTTTGTATTTTTTGTGGGTGTATTTTTAGTGATTTTACCCCACAATTTCTCTGGTCTTCATAGACCTCCCCACTATCGTAATTGTGGTTTGTATTAGTAATACATTAATGCCCCTAGTAAATTTGTGTTCTGTGTAATTAGTAGAGTGGAAATATACCACTTTCCGTGATTTTTTCTTTTATTTAAAGAAAAGCCGCTACTCTGAATAATTATTGGAAAGTGTTACAACTCTAATGTTCTCCCCTGCAGTTTACAACCCTCACAGTACATTTTGTTTCATTTGTTAGTTTCATTGTACTAGAGGGAGGTGGGCTTCAGTGTCCTTGAAAGAAACATTGCACATACATCTGTGCTAGCCTTGGTAAGTTATATTAAGGAATTAACACCTCGCAACTTGGAATGGGACCACTCGTGTGTATCCTTACATCATAATAATATTTAAAATTTCCAGGGGCCTTCGATTTTCAACACATCCGAATAACAACTATCTACATGGAACTACTGTTTTTAATTTGGTGCCAACTTGTGAACTACGATGAATGTTTATGCTGAATGACACACACTTACAAGCAGCGATTTTTTTAAAAGTTGTATGTCAGAAGTGCTCTAATGATTACAAAGTGCCTGCAGTAATATAAGGTCATGCTTAACAACAACACTGCTAAGGTATTTGTTTTGTGCAACACTGTTAATACAAAGCCTAATTCTTTTCTGCTATTAAAATAATTTACTCTCTATGCAAATTACAATACAATGTACACACACTTCAACATCTGTAATTACATTATTTTTACATTTTTTGTGTTTACAACAAAGTTGTCCCGATCTCCGTTACCCCTTTCCCGTACTGGCTTCATAGTAACTTATTTACTGCAAATATAACTATGTGCATAGGTATCTAGGAGATTGTGTACTGCCGATATATAGCATTTCCCCAAGAACGTTCTCTGGTGTTTCAGAAAATCCTTAACGTTTCATAATTACCAAGATTTTAAATGCAAAATTACATTCCTTTGAAAGCAGACTTCTTACATTGGTAATCTTAACACAAGTGAAAATTGACTTTTTAATACCAATGTCACAAAACGAATGCAACAAAAATTCAGGAGTTTTGACCGAATCATGCAGGTATGTAATTAGTTGTGTTAAGTGGTGTTCGTATGCAAATCTACATTTCGAATAACAGTAAATATTAACCTTGACGTGGTTGAAATAGTACATTATATAAACCTAGATTAATTGCGAAAAAACATGACGCCCATGAGAACTGGCATATCCCAACCTATACTGGATGTAGCCATGGAGGAAAACTGGAACTGATTGCTAAATTTTAACCAACAAAAAGCTGTATCAAGAAAGTATAATGATTGTTACCTTGGGTGTACAGGAGTCCAGTCTTGCGTTACTGTCACTGTAGGCCTGCGAAGTAAGTAACACTTCTCCGTAACATAATTATATACACTCATCACAAGCAGCACCAAACATACGAGACAATAGAAGGAACACTCAAAACTTGCGATAAACCTGCAAAATAAAAAAACAAAATAAAACAGAAATGCGGGCTGTCAAAGTCTGCAGAACTGACATAATTTCACTAGAGACGCTACTAACCAAAACAAAACATTCACCACAATAACGCTCACGAGACTGTATGCAGGATTTTCCCATATCAACAGTTTTTGAACTTCGACGACATAGTGTTCAAATCTTCCCAAAGTTCGTGTTAATTTATCCTCTTCAGATATCCTAGCAGCTGCTGCATCGTTCCGTTTTCTCCACGGCAAAATTCGCGAGAACCAATCTTGCACTCGTTTAGCCATCACTGTTTATCAAAGCCACAGCTCGTGATATTACAAATAAAAACCCAAATGACACTACTCCGCGTTTCCAAAATATTTATATTACATAATGCACGTGGCTATTCACTTTTCCGATTACGAACACCACAGTTACAGTGTATTGCGTCTCCTGCCGCTCTACTTCTCATTTCAGGTTTTACGCGTTATTTTAATCGGATAGGTCTCGTGCGCGAATAACTGAGCATCGCGGCAAGTGCGCAACAACACAGCTGTTGGGAAAAAATGACGATCATTTCTGGCTGTTTGTGCTGCCTGAAGCCACAACAATGAACCGCCGCTTTATAAGATATTGGACGTAAGTTATCTAATATAAAAATGCTTTCGATTATAAATATTGGTATCAGAGTGATGATGTCTTAAGCAAAATACAACTAAAGCTTTACGAAACGATGTTCGTTTGTATTCCCATTTCCCGCGCAAGCAACAACAAAGCAGATAACCCAGATAAAAAACTAATTTTATAAACTTATCACTTAGTACAAGAAGTAACCGTAAAACTTCGGTAAATATTGAACAGGTTTGATACAGCCAAATACGAGCTGGCTGATAAATATATAATAGGCCTATTTATTATCAGTTCTTATAATTTATAAGTATAATCAGTTTTCGTAGTATTTCTTCCTGCTGTCCTTTGTTTTAATTTTCAGTTATCTTCTAAATATAATCATGTCCGCATTTGTAGCAACAGCCGCTGGCGGCAAGCCTGACGTGACGTCACTGCATTATTTATTACCTGGCCATACTCCATCGGGCACGCCACATATTCGCTGCATGGGAAGTACGTAGATACCGCCTTTATGTACACTATTTTTACCTCGTGCCCTACTTAGATACGTGCCAATAAGTGTATGCTTTAAAGCGGAGATGTAGAAATTGTATTATGTTAACTGGTTTTTAAGTTGTAAACGTATGCCCCACGGGCCGGAGAGGAAGATACCGCCTCCCAAGGCGGAGGAGGGCGGAGGTGATTGCACCCCCCCCTCNTAGCTGGGCCACAAAAAAATCAACTGCGAACATAATACTGTACGAAATTATTTAATGTTCTACTCTAAATAATCCTGAGGGAAATTCAAAATTAACCATTATTAAAGTATTGTTATTTACCAGAACTTTTCGTACCACCACTCATAATTCTCAGTTTTCTGTACTGATGAGTTTATTAGAAAATCAACTGTCGCACATGTAATACCTCGCGTCATACTGAAGTGAAGCTGTGTTTTTAAGTGTATTATTTGATTTTCATGTTAGTTAATAGTTTTCTCTTTTATGTTATTAAGACCGTTTGTGCATTATATGCATTTTTAGGTCGAAGAGTACTCATTTAAACGTGCAGATTATTTTGTCGATATTTTTATTAAGTTTTATTCTTCTTTGAAAGTTTTAGAGTCAACTTAAGGGTTCCGCCCCTAGACTACAGATGAAGTAGAGCGATCTCGATGGGTGCGCACAACCAGTCTCCGTGTCCTAACATTGAACTGTTTTTCAACCATAACGTTTAGCGAAAATGGCATGGATTGGATTTGAGGTTAGGACACTGTTTAGTAAACAAATGCTTTGAGATGTTTCTATACTTCCTCTGACCAATTTTTAATGCAGTTTGATTAAATTCAAATTGGTAGAAGTGTCTTATTAATATAATAGTGCTTGTTATTTAAAAAAATAAGTATATAAACAAACACATTCAACATTGTTGACCATGTGACTTAGTTTTGTTCCTTTGGGTAAGGTTTACTGAATTAACCTAACTTTGGGATAGGTCAATGTTGGGTACATGCGCGGAAGACGATTAAGCGGTTTACCTCATCTTTAGTCTATGGTCCCGCCTGCCTGCGCCACTTGCCCCATCGCCTCTACCGCAAGGCCGGCAACTCTCCCAAACATAACTTTAAGCAGTCATCCAATATTTTTATGGCACGCTAATGAAGATAAAAGTATGGTGCGTGTCTAAAGACAACGCGAAAGTTTCTGTACAAAAATTTTAGCAGTCAAAGTTAATTCCGAAAACACCCTTTAAAGCCATTTTCACGCCGAAAAAAATATCCTTTTAGTTTAAATGAAAATTGAAAACTAGTCTTTGAGCACGTGACGTTTCTTAAATGTATTTCGTGTTCAGGCACCGCTACAAAATATCCAACAGTTTTTTAATTACGAGTTTTCTACCAAATATCTGCAACCCACTTCACGCGCCTGCCAGGCGAGTCCTTTTAACATTTTACAATGTACGAGCTAATTCTATTATTATTTATTTTTAATTTTGGTGTATTAGGAGAAGTATTGTGGTTACCAGACGTGTATTTATTTAAGGCATTTGAATGTTTCAAGAGCCGTTAGCGAGTTTAAGGCATTTATATTGATACAGTTATGATCGATAGGAGCTGAGGGTCACTCTCCCATGATTTTAAGCCTTTATGATAAATAGTGTTTGTAGGTGAACAAATATGGACACAGCAGAATGACTTGGCACCGCTGACCACGCATGCATAGCAATTTCAAGAGGGCCGAAGCGGTAAATTGAAAATGAAGGTATATTTAATTGCCGGCCATTAAAATTACAACACTAGTGAGCTATCACTACCTGATTTGTTGGACGGAAGAATACCCATTATACACAAGTGACATGATTATATACCTTTGCAGCACGGTATGGCGTACAGAACATGGGAAAATCATTACTTTGTGGCCCCACCATGGACAGCAATGGCCGCTGCTATACGACGTTTAACAGACTTTGGGTCCGATGCTGCTTCGATGTGTACCAAAAGTTCTGCCGTTGTGGCCGCGGATGTCCTGTGCCAAGCCAGTAATCCGACCAAAGACCACACGTTTTCGATAGGCGAGAGATCCAGTTAATGCACAGGCCTACCAAGCAATGTGACATGGTGATCGTCCAGGAGCCGTCGGACGATGTGTGCTACATGCAGCAGTCGCGTATTGTCCTATTGGTGCAGGGCCCTAGGCTGGCTCTGAAGATAGGGGACAACAACAGACTTCAACACGTCATCGATGTAATTGTTGCTGGTTAGCTTACCAGCTCTGCCGACTAGATGCGAGCGGGACTATAATCTGATGGTATCCCATACCATAACTCCAGATACTGGTCCGGTATGACCGTGCATAATGCAGGACTCGGCAAGCCACAGTCTCGCCAGGCACTGATGCGACCATCGTGGTGCTGCAATAAAAAGCGGGATTCGTCGGAGAAGACAATTTCATCCCATTCGTCCTCCAAGTTCGAAGTTCACACGGTGAGCAGTCGGTGGCAGCCACTGTAATGTTTCCTGGACAAGATGTCCTGATGCTGCAGACAGCGAAGACCCGTGTTTGCGGACACAGATTGATATGCCACATGCCTGAACTCCTGAGCGAAGGTATTTTATGTGGTTGTATGGTCTGTAATTGCCATGCGCACCAGATGTCTGTCCTCGTCCTCTTTGGTATGACGGGGCTATTGGCTTCCTGCACGTCGCTCAGCCCGTCCCTGCTCTACCCACAGATCCCATATCCGCTTCACTGTGGTTGCATTTCATCCAACGTGAGAACAAACTTCGCAGTTGGATGATCCACAATCCCTATAGGCCACGATTCTCCCCCTGTCAAAGGCGGAAACCAGTTCGTACGGTTGTGTTTATAGACGCGGCTTACTCTTCGGGTAACAAACTTTGGGCATTATTAATTTAAACTTTTAGGAAGATAGCAGCCTTAAAGATATTTAGATATTTAGATAAACATTTGAATTATTTAGAATGGTTATTCAGTTTGACTTGACCCAAGCTATTTAGATGTTTATTTCTTTTCTTTATAAATTACGCAATGGAATTTTATAGCAGTTATTTTATTTTGAAAGCGTATCGTATAGTACACTAACCTTTTGTGAAATTTCTGTTTCGTATATCCTTTTTGAACTATGTATCTTGTTACTGTGTGTTCTGCCATATGCTAAGAGGGTTTTATGTCACTAAACTATTGCAACCTTCGACAGTACACACACAATTGCTACAGCGTTACTGATTAATCCTTTGACAGTGTCATCTTAATTAATAACATATCTTTCAGTGAATTTCTTAGAATGTAGAATATTGTGTGTGCAATGTATAATATATTTTATTTTATATAGGCTGTTAATGGTAAAGCGTTTATTTATTTTTTCCTTTCAGCCATTTTTTTTATCCTTTAACCACCTTTTTTTTAAATAAATATTGCAATCTAAGTAATAAACACAGTGTGTATATTCCACCGCACTCGGAAGTTAACGTCTAAGGCTAAAATTAAATATATTTATTGATTATTATTCCAAATAAGTTGTCTTTCAAAAGTGCTCACTTTACCCTGAATAATCTACAGCAATGTTGCATAATGCCGCTCGGCATCTTTTCTTTGCCTCGCCCCTCTGGGGCGTTCGAAGCGCAGCAGTCTAAGACATCACCAGTAACCTGAGAAGAGCAAGGCAGGTTTACAGACGGTGCTGCTGCCGCGATAGGCATGTCAGGACTCGTACCGCCTCCTGTCCAGAAGACTGAATTACGTGGGCTGTCGTAAGAATGTCTCGTCTCCCTTGGCACGACTCGGGTTGCGAGGAACCTTCTGTATCGGTGCGATGATCTATATAAGACGCGGCGGGCTTCCGAGTAGAAAGTGTGGAGCCTTGTACGGCTGTGAGCGTGAGATGCGAGGAGTCGTCGTGACGTCGAGCGACGACGTAGTGACTAGCGAGTGTGCATCAGTAGAGTGAGAGCGAAACTGACAGCCTGAACTGTGGGCAAGTGGCAGTGGATGCATCACAGACATCGCGGTTTCTTCACACTTTTTGAATCGAATTTTTGTAAAATCGCCCCACGAATGACGTGTTTGGTTGTTTCCTAAATAGCTCATATATCTCAAGCGTTTTATACTTGTGTTAACATAAGAGTACATTGTACATTGTTAAATTTCAATTTTACTTATAATTTATGTATAAATTGTCATGTTTTAATTTATAATGAATATAAATAAAGTCAGTGAGAAAATATGTGTGTTGGTAATGCCTAGTAAGAAATAGTTCTTATGGAAAATATTATTACACTGAGCGCACACGAATGCGGTACGTTGTCCCTTAGGTATAATTTTCTTAAAACTTTGTTTGCATGAGGCGGAGGAATATCCTAGAAGTAGAACTTTAGCAGGACTTAAGAAAAGTTTAAAGTAACCGGGAATGCACTATAACAGTAGACAGTTGGATTTTATATGTGAAAATAACAAGTATGGATTACGCAACTGTAGCAAGCATAAAGACAGTGATAGGGGCTTTATTAGAATTGGGATTGGTATTAAACAGTGTGCTCACTGAGACTAATAAGTGTTGTTAGTAGAGATGGGTAGTTTAATGTTGTAAGTAATAGCCTGCGTGTATTTTTATAACATTATAAATTAATTAAGATATAAAATTTATCTCTTCCTTTTATTAAAACCCCCTTCCTTACAAACTCGGATGTGCCAATGGTGACATGTAATCTGTTTAACGCTGCTATCTTATCAAGTTCCATTCAAACATTTAGTTAATTTAACAATATTGGAAGTATTTAAATATGTGGTCATTCTCAACTCTAAAATGCAATTAAAGATGTAAACAATAAAATAAACAAACATTTGCAAAACATTAGAAGCATGCTGAATAACTAAATAACAAAGAATTCTACCAATATAACTGTCATGCAAATAATAGATATAAACAAATTTGGAGTGGAAATAAAGTAAAAAATATATAAGTGGGCAGGAATACCATATTATCATACGTTACAATGTTGTGATTTATTTCCCTTCGAAATCCTAATATTATCAAGTAATATCTCTCCGTGTTTCTCGTTTATTTATTTTCTAAATACTTGAGAAATTATTAAAAAATCGTACATGTTTTATTCTAACCCAATAAATTCTGTTATTGGCATACCTAAATATTACTATTTAAACAATTCCAGTACTTTCTCATTGGCTTGTGGCTTTTCATGAGTTTTATAATCAGGTGTATCAAAAAAGATGAGCGCTGCTGAAAGGATGGGTAGTACGTAATATCTGAAGGGAAAATGTCACTAAGCATATACCCGATTCAGCTTCCCTTTCACCTAATCGCCCTGCGATCTAGGGGGCCTTGGTACGGCGGACAAAGTATACGTTCCAGGTACACTGCCCAGTGTGTGTGACGTGCTGCAATAAATGTTCACAATGTGCACCAAGGGCGTCAATACAGCTCTGCAGACGTATTTCAGTGGATGGCCGCAACCTTAAAAATACGTCTTTTCGTTCGTGCCTCGTCTCTTTGGAAATGTGTCCAGGTGCGTACGCGCGTCTTGCCGCTGCACGACTGTGGCTAGCGCGCTCTTGCGTTAGAATCGAGTCCTTTCCCTGCATTTCTATTGCAAGCCCGGCTTTCCTGTGCGAAAAGATAGTGAGTGAAGAGATTTGGGTGGCTCTTAACATCGATGTCTCGAGAGCCGATGAGGGTGAAGCGAGGTGAGTATGGAGCAGCGCCGGAATGAAAGGGCGGGGGAAACGAGAGATCCCCGAAAAAAACCAGCTGACAAGCGGCAACGTCCGGCACGATTCCCACTTGCGAAAATCCAAGAACATATAGGAAAAATTAACATGATAGGTGGAAAGTCCTCAGGAGTGAAGTTAAGACCCATGCATTAAGAAAAATGCAGAAAAAAAAAGTAAAGAAAAAATTAAACAAGACATGTTACATTTGGCTAATTTGTAAACTCTATATTGATATCTCATTTCCAGAAGTGTTGGATAAACATGAAAAGGCGTTAACTTATGCGTTATGACTGGGGGACCTGTTTTCCGCGAAAAGATTCCACAAGTTATATTCCAAAACACGTTAGTTCAGAACCAGTAACGCGGTTGGATGATTTTAACTCGCACGTGTCGTAGGTTTCTTCCCGCGAATCACAGACGTGCAGTATCGGAGTGACCCCAATTCTGATTGGCCAGTCAAGAAAGAAAATGTCTTCTCACAGAGACACGCTGCCAATGAGCAAATGAATACTGCTGATATGCTCGTAGGTTATTGAAATCTAGCATGTGTGGAAATCTTTTTGCAAAAAACAGGTGGCCCTAGTTATGAAGTGTGCAGAAGCACTAAAAATGTGTTATCTCTTACGTGTTGGTTTCCAATATAACTTAGCAGGTCGTGTGCGGTGTTGGGACTTGTTAAATTTTATTTTATTATTACATTTATCTACCTCAGCATTTCCTTGTTTTTTTTTCATAAACCATGGCACCATTTGTTTACCAGCATTTTATATCTATAAATATTATAAAACTCAACGTCTCTCTGTCTGTTAAGGCGCTTATCACTCGAGAACCACCTATCCGGTTTACGTGTTGTTTTTTTTTTTTTTTTTTTTTTTTTTTTNATAGCTATGTTCTCTGGTCAGGTTTTAGTATATATTTTGTTACGTAAAGTAACATAAGGAATAAGCAGTGGCGATAATAGTGAATCAAGTCGGAAAAAAGTTGGCCGCCAGCGCGCTCTCTTGCAATACGCTGTCTAAACCGTTAAAGATGGAACAATGTCATGTAGTAAAGAATTGTGTAGAATAAAAAGACCTAAAAAAATCCGAGGTAGCATATCTCTATTTATAACTAAACAATAATTCTGTAGTCCACACGAGCGGAGCCGCGGGCACACTAGTCTTAAATAAATGCTGTGTGGAGGTAACCAATCAGATCAGAACAGTTGGTGTTGTGGGCGGGAAACCTATTTACAGTAATGTAAACATAGGAAATTTTTTAGAAGGCTAGCGTGTGTCCATGTTCATGATTATATTTGTTAATTAAGTTTACTGTAGTAAGCTTATCTGCCAGAAAATGTCTGCTTTGAAGAATAATTTGTGTATACATATACGGTTATGTTATAATAAAGTTAAGAGATTCGTAGCCAAAAATAAACAAGCAATGCTTATTGCAAGTCGTCATTGGCTGAAATTATAATTATCAGCGGAATCACGAATCGCGAATCCAGAAGACGCAGTTCCGTGTACGAGAACTGCACTTACTGCATAATTTCTAATACACAATTTTTTATTTGTCAACTCAGCTTAAGGGTTCCGCCTGCCTGCGTCGATTTTCCCTTCTTTTTTTGCCGAGAAGCGCGGGAGCTATAAGGGTCACACTGGCACGCGCTACAAGAGCGCCATCGCCGTTACGCGCAGAGATCTGAACTGGCATGCAGTATTTACGTAGTGCTGCGTCTACCTATGAGACTTTCACCGGTGACCCCTCATTTTATTGTTAAAAAGTCTGTAGCAAAGTTTGATACAGGCTCCTATCGTAGTTCGACTCGTGTCCGGCTAGTATGTTTTAAGATGCGACAGTCTGAAAAAGCCGTTTTTAACTGTATTAAAGGGCTCCAAAATAATATTTACAGTATGCGTGATAACTTTAAAGCACCATTCCTTCCTTGTCTTGGGTATGTCTTTACGTAGGTACACATATGGAGGCATGTTAAATAGTTTCATCAATAACCTGGATTTCAAACACACTGCAGCGCAGTTCAAGCGCCACACAGGCAGGGACCTTAATGAACCTCTGGGTGTAAGGACCTCGGTGGGATTTCAAACTCCCTGGCCTGACCTCCCCTGGGCGGACAGCTTGCCATGGGCGCAGAGACCTCTAAAGCTGGGTTACAATAAAAAAATTATACGTTAAGAATTATGCAGTAACCGTGGTTCTCGTACACGGAACTACGTCTTCTGCATTTAAGATTCACATTTCACCTGATAATGTTCAATTCCAGCCAATGAAAACTTGCCACAAGCCTTTGTTGTTTAATTCTGTTCCTAACCTCGAATATCACAACCATATAGCCGATAGTACTTCAAAGCTAGCATTTTCTATTAGATAAGCTTATTTTTGTGATCAAATATAATCAAATATAATTTTTAATATTTTGTTATACTTACATTATTGTAAATAACAGTTTCCTGCCAACATGACCGACTACTCTTTCCTGATTGGTCGCAGCCTCGCAAGTTTCACTTAAGATATAAATATAACTATTTCTTTAAACGCCTACGGAAATCCCAACAACGCACACGACCTGCTAGGTACCATTGGAAACCAATACATAAGATGACCACTTTCAGTTCTTCTGCACACGAAATAGCGCATAATTTAACGCTTAATATTTCTATTGTAAACCAAGCTTAAGGGCACTGTCTAGCGGCTGGCAGCTGCGAAATATTAGTAGGAAATCCCGTGTTAAGGAAATTTCGCCTCAGTGCGTTAATTTTTAAAGATAGGCGTCTCAAAGAAAATGTATTCTTCAAGAATTCTTTAAAAGAAGATACCTGCGAGCGTAAATTTTCAATTTAGATACGCAGTATGTACTTTTTTGTAAAACCGAAATTTTAAAAATGCCTTGCTAACAGGTTACACATGTTATGGGAACATCTCCTATTTAAATCTCGCAACTGCGTCCGTTACCTTGGCGGGGTAAGTGTGTGTTAGATCGCTGTGGCGCGACCTTCAAGTCGGCCTTACGCAAGTGTCAGGTGATCGGCGAAGTACTGCCAGGTCAGAGGCATCTAATTACGTAGAGGACGTCTCAGTTCACACCGAGGAGCCGTCCAGTGCCTGCAAGCGACCACCTATTGTCCTGTATCTATGCAAGCGACGTTCTAACACAGGTTGCCAACCTTGACCAAGATACGAGGTGTGTTCGCGTCGTTTGCAATTCTGCTAGTTGGTGTTACCGGAACCACTGTTATTTTGTACGCTGTTCCGGTGGCGGTAGCAGTTGCTATTTATGCTATAAAAAGCAGCTATTTCTGCTCCTCCTTACCGAGGTACAGCATAAATATCAGAACGAGCAAGAATAGGAGGAAAAAAAAAAGGACCACCATAACGTCGAAGAGTCTAGAGAATGGTGATTGTGAAAAGTAATCTGCTTTTACACAGATTGGTGACGAGATGTTTGTGTGTTCTGTAAGAAGTGCACAAGAATACGTACTTAGAAATGAAACTAAAAAAGTAGCATTACTTGCCTTGTGAAGCATTATTGTGAGTAGGATATACAATAGTTTATTTCACTAACCTCACGTGTATCCAGTGTGCGAATTAATTTTTTTCGCGTCCGGGGGAGGAGGCGGGGAATATTAAACGATTCCCCTCTCAGTTTTCTTTTTCTTTGGCTCATGTAAGAAAAATTATTTTCTTGTCAGGGAAAGTGATTTCCCTACCTGAAGTTGACTGATCAGACAAATCGTCCCCACGTACAAAGATAACAATGAATCTCGAAAACGCACGGCACGAAAACGCACGGCTACAGACGACTAAGGTATACTAACTTTCAAAACTCAGGTTTTGGGTGTAGCTCAAAATTCCAAGTTGCCCTTGGTGTACTTAATTTCACACCAGATTGCAGACGTATAACACTGTAGTTTGTTTACAACCCGTAAGCTAGTACATATTTCCCCGCTACATATCGGGGTCGTGGTGGTGTAGTGGTTAGACTACTCGCCTCTTACCTAGGTGAACCGAGTTCGATTCCCGGCGGGGTCGCTCCCGGATTTTCTCAAGTGGGAGTCGTGCCAGTGATGCCGCTGGTCGGCGGATTTCCTCGGGGATATCTTCCGGCGCTGCTCCATATTCACCTCACTTCACCCTCATCAGCTCTCCACTCCACTCCACTCCACCACGCATCAGACACTTCGCTAGGAAACGTGAATCTCCGAAAGTCTCCAGTTCACTAAAAAAAGTGATCCCCATCTCCCTCCTCTTTAGCAACATGTTTAATTCGCACATGGTCTCTATGTGTATTTAAACGTTCCAAACAAACAAAACTAATACGTTGAGAGGTATTTTACGAAAACCACCAACGTAATCAATGGTATATTCTGACCATCGATTACTGTTATTCCTGAAATAAAAATATAACATATTACAAATTAATGACTTCAATTAAAATACTCTTCATATTGAGCAACAAATGATAATTGCATTACAGCTTGTATTTTCAGTGGTTTCAAATTATTTTATTTAGCAAACATGTAGATCCTATCCCCTTCTTCCATACGAAGTTGTTTTTCATCAAACAAAACAGCACAAGGGTTGTTTGTAACACGAACGACCATCATCCGCTGTACAAGCAACATTGAAAAATCTGTATGAAATTACATAATTTGTATCAAACGTACTGATATTTTTTATTTTGCTGTAATCAGCGATGTTATACAGCTACTTCTAGAAACGTTGTACCAGACAACGTTTCCGACTTCGAAACTCCAAAATCAACTCTCAAGTTTACTACACAGCTTCATCAGCCTCAAAAACTTTGACTGAATAGTAGGAGCTATAATAATTTGACAAAACGCAAATTATAGAAATGCGTCATCGACTCTGTCGGCAGAATCGGGTCGCGTGACCATTGTGTTAACAATAAGTGTCAGTGCAAATACGGCGTAATATTGCCATGGACATTCTAATTGTATTCATGCGTCAACCAAGCGAAGCTGAAGGATTTGTTTTGGAAAGTAGATTTGTTAACAATAAGCGAATTCGTATTCTAATGCGTGTATGTAGTTTATTCGCAGTATCTTTTCACTTTTTGAACAAAACCTTTGAAAAATCACCCTTTGTTTGACGTGTTTGCTTGTTTCCTAAATAGTTATGTATCAGAAGAGTTCAATACTTGCATTAACATAAAAATAACTCATTTTTGGTTAAATTGGAATTCTATTTATGTTTCGTCAATGAATTACAATATTTCACTAATAATTAATATAAATAAAACTGTGAAAAATAAGTGTTTTGGTAATACCTAGGAAGAAATAGTTCTTATGAAAAATATTATTACAGTGAGTGCGCACGAATGCGGTATGTTGTCCCTTTGTGTAATATTGTAGACTTGATTAAGCTTTGTTTGCATGAGGCGGAGGAATATCCTAAAAGTAGAACTGTAGCAGAGCTTCAAAAAAATTGGAAGTAACGTGAATCGACTATAACAAAGAACGTCTACTTTACTAGCTATAAATTGAAACATTACACTCGAAATACAGCATCAAGTCTTAGACGTAATTTTATTAATCCACCACCAACTTAACTGAGAGCTTGCACGCCAGGGAGTAGTGTAGGATACATTTGGCACGGACAGTGATATGTTTTCAAATGTAGAGTTGAGTTCAAAAGTGTTCATTTTACCGTGAACAGTTTATACACAACTGATAGTCTTATCTGACGGCATTAACGCGGCTTGTTAGTAAACACTTCAACTTGCACGACACTTCTGCCATTGACAGTGGCAGTTGTATCAACTCTATTGCACAGCGGTATGATGTAACCTGGCTTTTGTTTTTCAAGACCTACTTACGTCATTACATACCGCTCGCCTTAATGGACCCGCACGCAGACCGATTTCGAAAATACACTAATCGTAAGCAAATATTTCCCCTTGTTTTTGTGTTTTTATAAATACCATTCCCAACTGCTGTTTACTTATCCACTCCAGCAAAGAAAAACAGTGATTTGCTATTTTTGACAGATAATAAATAATCTATTCTGTTGTTTTTCCAACGACGCGGTAGTTTAGTAACATAATAATTATTTTAAAATATTCAGAGTGAACATTTATTACGCACGTAGCACAGATGTTTTCAATCAACAGTTAGCAGCTAGGATTGTTAGTAAATTAAGTTTCCTAGTATCAACACTGCATGACTTTTCTCATGTATGCCTTCAAATTCTAGCACACAACCTCTGAAAACCAAGTGTCAATGCAATTGTGGTGCTTTTAAGTAATGCAGCATTTTTTTTACATTAAAATACAGACCTGTTGAAAAATAACTTTTAAGCGAATGTCCGCATCACTATGTGATCACGCTCGTCGTGTTGGCAGTTCAGATGTCATTTCAGTGTTGGCACCCTGACATTCAGTCTATTCAGGCCAAGTCAATCTCCTCAGGTTAGGAACCTCAATGTTTTTAGTTTGGCGACTTCTGCCGTCAGAGTGTACTGGTGTCGGATTTTTCCCTTTTGTATGTAAGTAAATGCGATAAATGCAATTTTCATACAATTAATATAATTGTGTACATTCTTACGATTTGAACCTACGTTAGAACATACGTAAATAATAAACTTCGTTCTTAGCACTGGAGTGGGAATATAGTGAAATATGCCCACCTGTTGTTTAATATTCTATCCAAAACTGGATTCATCAAAACGTTGGCTTACACAATTGCTTTATTTAAAGAAAAAAAAACCGAAATTGGGGGGAAAAAATTGTGAAATGGTTACAGCTATAATTTTAGTGGTTTCTTGCGCAGTTTCCTTAACGGAAAGGAGAAAAATACGAAATTCCTTTTAATGACAGCTATATTTATATTGCACCTAAGTTCGAAACGTTTTCCGATTCAAATAAGCTTGCTAATTAATAAAGCTTTATACAAAACAGCGTTGTATTTTCACTGTTTGCTCTTGTAAACATCATTGGAGGGCGTGAATAATAGTGACGAGATAAATTTAATGCTTAAAATTTTGGCTGGGGCAAGTAAACATATATCACAATTCGAGCCAATCAAGAACTTTTAAACACATAATAATGGAATTCCTCCATTTTACGGCAGCTTAAAAGCGACTTCTTTGCAACAGCAGTGCACCATTGCGGTGAGAATTTTCCCTATGCCAAAATTTCCCATAATAAATCTCGTTTTGTTCCAAACTTGAGTAGAATTAACCTTATTTCAGACTGTTCACGCTAAATTGAGCACTTTTTACCGGTAGGAAAGTAGTTTCACGTTTTAACGTAGGTAAATATCTGTTAGTACTTAAACAATTTGACTCGACACTTCTCTCACCTATGACTTACAGGCTGCATGCGGGGTCAACACAAAGTCGTACTCGGGTTTAATTTACGCACACTTACGTTTATTTGGTAAACACAGG
Organism: Clitarchus hookeri; assembly: GCA_002778355.1. Taxonomy (NCBI): domain Eukaryota; kingdom Metazoa; phylum Arthropoda; class Insecta; order Phasmatodea; family Phasmatidae; genus Clitarchus; species Clitarchus hookeri. Next base: position 452,822 of record NQII01000190.1, on the reverse strand, counting down.
TCACTGTTACACATACGAGACCTATCCCCTTTTCCTATCTGTCTGAACTGCTGGGTTAATTCTAACGCGTTCTACAGACGTTCTGGCGAAAGGCTTGTGTTGGGGGGGAAGGTTCTTGGCGGGTTGCTGTGTTTACCTCTGTGTTGGCTGTGGTGCGTTGTCCTCTCTCTCTCTTTCTCTCTCTCTCTCTCTCTCTCTCTCTCGGGTTGGTGTCCTGGTGTATCTCTTCGGCTTCTGGCGGGAAGTCCGGGCTCGTATCCCGGGATGTGTAGTCTCTCGCTCTCTGGTTCCACCTCCACTCGCGTCCCGTCCCTCTCCCGATCATAACTCGTACATCACTGCCTGGTACTCGCTTTGTCTTCCCTATATATAGTTTTCTCGTGGTACTTCCCCTGAAGCCCGGTGGTTTCCCTAATTCTGCGGGGGAGATGAGGAAGGGGGGGTGGGCGCGTGCTGTGCTTCCCCGGCTCGGGGGGGTTCCTTTGCTCGTTACTGTCCTCGGGGTGAGAGGTGGTGGGTGTGGCGTCCTCGGGGAATCCTAGGGTCATTACCTCAGGTTGCTCCCCTGCGCGGGTATCTAGCGTCGTGACTAATCTAAGTATGAGCGATTCGCGTCAAATTTATTTTACCTTCTGTGTTTCATAATGCACGTAAGTGTAAGAATTACCGAATTTGTAACATATTAGCTTTTCTAATAATTTTATAGTTCCACTTGACCGACGCATGAACAAAGTGGAAAGGCCTATGGCAATGTTAATTTTACATATGGCGGGATAATACACGATGTACATACTAGTAGACCTTACGCAGAGCTTTCAAAAGTGCTCAGTTTATCGTGAACAGCCTTGTACCTCCTCGTTACTGTACAGCTGTGCCCAATACAATGTACACCGAAGCGTAGACCACCTGGGATTTGACAGTGAAATATCCGTTTGCGAGCTCGAATCAGCCTAGTATTCCGAAACTTACCATGTGGCTGATCTAAGGAAATCAAATATTTTACTATGAAAACTTGTAATGACGCAGTATTCTTAATTTTCGGGACCCGTATTTCAATTTCGTTCATTTTTCTTAAGCTTTGCTAATCTTCGTAATATTTTTATCGGGTTTGAATTTTAAAGCCGTGGTGGCTCGTTTCCCGTGATAGTTTGTTTATCCGGCAGACGTGTGCTATTTTACGTTTATCGGACGGACGTTTGTTGTTACGTTTCGAACATCGTAGTTTTCAGTTTTTTGTGAAGCGTCAGCATTATTTAGATACTTTCAGAATGCATCAACAAGTTTTGTTGTACGATAAATTCGTTTATGTTGATGGCGCAGTGTCAGTTTCGATAATGTGCCGAGCAGTGTCGATAACGTGTGGAGAGTGTGCGGTGGCCAGGCCCTTATCTCAGTGGAGGGGGGTGATAGGCAGCACAAAAGACGCGTGTGTCTGTCGCCCTGCACTTCACCTCACTTAGAGCAGTCACTTCAATCAAGTCAGTCGTCGGATCAGTCACTTCAGGGCGAGCAGTGCTTCAGTTCAGTTTCCACGCAAGAATGCTCGCCTAGGCCAGGTCGGGCGGGACGATAACCCACACATCGGCAACTAAACTTTGTTATTTCTCCGCCGGTGTGGGAGGTAGTCACAATTTATATTTCCTACGATGCATGTTTTGACAAATGAATAATCTGTAAACGACGGTGGTGCTGTTTCTGCACTTGTATGGTTATATGTGGACGTTCGTACTGTGCATATTATGAACTTCGGCTGTGAACTGTGAAAATGCAATGATAAATAAAATATATAACAACTACTCTGGAACTTGAACTTCTTTCTTAATTAATCGGCGTCAATTTTACTGAGTCTCGTGTTCAACCTCTGAGCAAGCCGTGGCAATGTAACATTGGCAGTGTAACTGCGTGGCGGAACGTTGCAAACTGCTTTAAGATACTTATATTAAAACGACTTTATAAAACTTAATTTAATATTATAACTACTACTGCTTAGCTGATTTTTGACATACCACGAGTACATACACGTCAGTTGTAATTCAACAACATAACATAACGTAACAATATAAGTCAAACCAAATTAATTTTCACTTAAAAGTTTTGAAAATAATTGTTTAATTTCTGTAGCTGAAGTTGGCAATGGTGGATGTTAATCCTTGGGACAGTGCACAGACTAGTTTGATGAAAGAACGAGTGGCTCTGATGCGTAATTTTTATTTTCATCTTGATTAATTCCAGTATTGTTTGTTGTAATAAAGATAGTAATTCATGATTTAATTTAAGCAGTTTTTGTTTTCATTACGCCGACTAGTTTATTATAATATAGGATATAATAGAACGTTAGACATGTAATCTGAAAACAGAAGCTGATTGTATTTTGTAGTGTTATTGCAAATAACTTAGGAAACGGAAATTTTTTCTATTGTTACCAAAAATGATACCTCCATGATATCACGAATCTTGTTATGCTGAGATAATCCTAACATTGTCATTCCTTAGTCGTCTAAAGGGCGTGAGATTTTCGTAGAGGAAAACACTGTAACAATTTAATTTGAAAACAGTACTATTCCTTAGTTTTCTAAACAGTGTGTGTTATTTTAGTAGATTGAGACATTCGAACAAATTTATTTAAAAACAGTGGCGCTTCTTGTAGAAAAAAAGCGTGATTCTAAAACGGTTGGATATTTTGTAGACGTGTCACAGATTACATAAGTACGCAGAGACGAAAATACGTGCCGGTTACGTTGATGTGGGAGTATACATTCTCTGATTGGCTGCGCGAGACTGGGAATGGGCATTGCAACTTATTGGCTACTGCGTGGTGCGAAGTGTTCCGTATTGGTTGGGTTGTCGGTTGACAAGTAGGTCACCAGGCGATGATTGACGGACAGCGTCCCCACAATTGATTGGCTAGTAACGCCATTTTGCTGGCGTGTGCGACTGGAGTTTGCTGTGACGGGCTGTTCCACCTCTGTACTTGTAAGTACTCTGAGGTGGTGCTTATCAAGAAAATAAAGTAATGCTCATAGTTAGGCGATACTCTACGTCATTTTTGTTGGAGCTATCTTTTCCAAAAGTCCTCACACAAAACTGTAAATGGTCCACTGCTTATCGCACGTAAAACACATACAGTAGAGAACGTGCGAGAATAATCGAACCGTTTGGCAGCACTGCTTAATTTAAGTACATTACAACACAATACAGGGCAGCTTTACTTCCTTCGCGAGACCAATCCAAGTTTCTATCCTCATTTCAACTTTAAGGGCGCCGACTACTTGTAACTTTTTAGCACGTGTTGAGACTCAGAAGCAAGCGAGCGATAAGGGCGACAATGACACTCGCACCCAGTGCCACGTCAGTCTTACGCGCACGACTCTGAACTGGCGCCGTACTGCATGTACCTATGGGACTCTCAGCGGTGACTCTATAGTTTTATTGGTGTAGATTGTGAAGCATAGTCCAGTGCAGGTCCCTATAATAGTTCCTCGTGTTTCCAACCAGTATATTATGAGATGCAGCGGATGCAAACTCTGCAGCGTAATTCAAGCGCTATGTAGGCTGCGTCCTTAAGAATGATTTTTTTAGACGCCAAAAAGAAGAAAACTGCTGTTTTCAGAATTCATTTTAGCTTATAAGTTTTATGTACTGAAATTTCAGAGTTGATTTAAGGCTCGGCTTCACCGATTATGCAGAAATTATTCGTTTTCATGTCATAATTTCAGTTTCAGAGGTATTATTGAAAATGTTTGGTTATAGAAAATTTTACGGTACTAGTTGTTTAATATCTTTGTATCTAATTTTCGCTGTGTGTTATTTCCTGCTTGCAAAAAGGTAGGAACTTATTGATAAAATATAAATATGTTCGTGAATTTTAGCAGCTAGCAGATAAACACAATGAAAATTAAGCAAAACATATTAAATAACTCACAAAATTCAATTTTTCATATAATAGTACACCGTATATAATTACCCTGAATCCGAAATTATGACACGAAAACGGACCATTTCTGCAAAAGGGGCGCATCTGAGCCGGAAGCACACGTTATACTTGTATAGTCCATTCACGGTTACGTCCAACTTTCTGAAATCCTCCTGAAGTTCCATTTTCAGGCTATTCATCCTCCTAATGCAAACAAAAGTTTAACTGAGTGTGTAAAATCACACTAAAGGGACAACGCGCCGCATTCGTGCGCCAACACTTTTACAACATTTTACACAAAAACCATTTCTTACTAGGTTTTACCAACATACCATTTTCTCTTTGTTTTTATTCATATTAATTACAAAGTAATTATTGTAATTAATAAGTAAAAAACCAGTAAATGATCAATTTAACAGAAAATAAGATATTATTATGTTTACACAAGTACAAAATGCTTGTGACAAATAACATAGTTAAGAAAGAACCAAATATGGCATACATTGAATGATTTTTCAATAGTTTTATTTAAAAAATGTGAAGAAACCGCGAATAGACTATATCTTTATTAGCGCGCCATAAATGTATAGTGTGACCGCCTAGTCACGTTGAGGAGAGTCGGCGACGGAAAGCCTGTTGAGAGCCTTGGGTGAAGACGCGATGAGGCAAGTGGTCAATGAACAAGAATGTATTACGTGCTTCAACTTCTAGAACGCGATAAGTACCTAACTGCCACTTAATTCCATTGCAAAGTGTTTTTGAAAACCTGTTTTTATTTTCTTTGCAAAACTTAAAAGGTGCGTCCAAAGTGCTGATCCATGAAAATAACGAACTCTTTAGACTATGCCTGTCGGATAATTTCAAGACGTCATGCTCATTAAAGGGACCGCGGTGGCTGAGCTGTTAGCCTGCTCGCCTGCTGCCAAGGCAAACCGGGTTCAATCCCCGGCCGGGTCACTCCCGAATTTTCGTATGTGGGATTCGTGCAGGACGATGTCGCTGGTCGGAGGGTTTTCTCTAGGATTTCCCATTTCCCCCATTCTTGCATTCCAGCGCTGCTCCATTATGACCTCATTCCACCCTCATCGGCTCTCAAGACCTCGTTGTTAAGAGCCGCCCAAATCTCTCAACTCAACTCACGCACATTGAAAACACCATTCCCGAGCACTCCGACGTAACTAGAAACAGGACGTAACTAGAAACAGCGTTTTCTAAGCGTTCTGCCTCATAATATGCTGGTCAGATACGCACTGAAGTACTTGGGAGAACCTGCGACGAACCTTGTCGTGTTGTATCAGCTCACGAATTTCCCAGCGCAACTTGTAACCGAGTGGATTCGCCTTCGTTGTCGCCCTAAGTTATCTGAATAATGTTCCGCGTATGTGCAAAGTTGCTCGTTATCTTACCTCGGTCTCCCACGTGAACCGACTCGCGTACACGACGCATCTCATCGCCTGGGGCGTGCCTACACATTCTGTACAGGCTGTTCATGATTAAGTGACAATTCTGGTAGCCCTGGTTAGGTTCTACTCTTATTATTATAGTATATAGCCTCATGCTATAGCGGCTTAGTATGTTGTGCTCCTAATGATCACAGTCAAAGATCTGCCATGATATGAAATTCACTTGGTTAAACGTATTAAAACGCGTTTAATTTCTTTGAACAAGCCTGTAAATTACGTTTACGTTTCTTTTAAATTTTCTGTTTTAGAATAATTGTTTATACTGCAGTGTGTTGTAATGTTCCCGCTACTCGTTACGTTAAGCCATATTTATTATATTACAGCCTCACAGTTAGGCGCCATTTTGTAACGTTCGGCACTTGTTACCTGGCCGATGTTTACGTTGCCACGGCTTGCTCAGAGGTAGAAACACGAGACTCAGTGAATGGACATGAAATAAAGTTCAAGTTAGTTTGTTCTATACTTTATTTAACATTTAGCAACACAGTTCACAAACGAAGTTCCAGTATTCAGAGTACGAACCTCTCACAGATAAATATAAATGTTCAGAACGGAGCCACAGTTGTTTACTTAATTATGCTCTTAAAAAAACTGACCCGAAGAAACTTAAAATGCGGCTACCTCCCACACAGGCAGAGAATTAAAATAATAAAGTTTAGTGGCCGATGTGGGGGTTTAGCGTCGCGCCCGATGCGACCTAAGCGAGCATTGTACGCTGCCCTGAAGGGCGACTGACTTGAAGTGACTTCTAACGGCCCTCGCCGACGACTCCTTCCGAAGACTGACGAAACTGATGGAAGGGCGACAGACAGACGCGTCTTTTGTTCTGCCTATCACCCCCCTCTCCTGAGATAAGGGCCTGGCTATGCACGCTCTCCACAACGTTATAATAACTATGCCAGGAACTAATCCTGTTGACACAGTCAACATCCAGATAAACTAACCTCTCGTACAACAAAACGGCGCCGCCGGAGGATCTAAAACTTGTCGACGTCGCCTACATCCACAGAAACGAACTCCTCGTATAAAATTTGTACGACGCAGCTGGAAAATATCTAATTAATGCTGACGCCTAACAAAAAACCAAAGTTTGAAACGAAAACTGTAACCGTCATCCTGATAAACGTCCGCCCGATAACCTACAATAGCACACATCTGCTCGATAAACAAACACGGGGAAACGAGCCACCACGGCTTTAAACTTGAACCCGATAAAAATATTATTAAGCTTTCCAAAGCTTCATACACACGAATAAATTTTACACCTGAGTCCCGAAAAATTAAGAATATTGCGTCATTACAGTGTGTATGTTAAAATATTTTACTATAGCCATAACCGTTTTTATTTACCTGGTACTTGGCTATCAAATTTTATGTTAACTGATAATGGGAACATTTATTTCACGTTATTAATTAAAGTTTATATAATGGTTTACATTAAACACAGATTACTAGATTAAACTATATTTTGTCGTTATTACTAAAATTTAGCTATATGTGAAAAATATTTAATCTAGGGCTCTCCAGTACAGTATATTCACGGTTGCTTCCATTTTTCTATGAAACCCTGCTAAAGTGCGTCCAGCCAATTCATTCGCCTCCTGCAAACAAAGCTTAACTAAGTCTAGAAAATTACACCAACGGGACAACGAACTGCATTCGTCCGCACTTAGTTTAATAATATTTTGCATTAAAACTCTATCTTACACACCTATTTTCTCCCCGTTTTTATTCATGTTGATTGCAAGTGAAATGTTATAATTTATAGAAAAAGAACAAGTAAAACTTCAATTCAACAAAAATACTTTTACGTTAAAAGATGTATAAAACGCGTGTGTTACATGACATATTTAAGAAACAACCAAATACGTCATACATGGTGATTTTTCAAACGTTTGATTCAAAAAGTGTGATGAAACCGCTTAGAACGTCTCACAGCGATAAACATAACATAGATTAAAAAGTTACCGATATAACTAATGAGTCTACTTTCCTCTACATGGGTGCAAGTAATTCTATAGACTAAACTAATAATTTGAGGTGATCACGACCGTAGTTAGGAATAGTATTTTCGAACGCAGATTCATGACAGGGACACAGGGACACCGAACTTTACCAAGCAAAATGTAAACATCATGCGTTTGCATTCCGTTTAGACGGCAGACATATTGGCAGCCAGTACTAAAACCACCGGCTCGTGCATTCTGTTTCAACGGCGGCCATTTTGTTTTCAAAATTTTCCAAAAAAAAAAAATTCAAAATTTTTTTTAAATTTGTTATAAAAATGTTTTAAAAATTTCTAAAAACGTTTTCAAAAGTTTCAAATATTTGAAAAGTTGAAAAAAAATTCTCGAATATTTAATGGCGGCCATTTCGTTTATTCTACATAGCCTCACGCTGTGTACTTTCAGCGAATCCCCCATCCCATTAAATCGCCCGAGGCTACGAGCTGTTTCCCTAAGACGAATCCCAGATGCCATGACATGGCCTCGGGCTACAGAATGCTGTCGTAACGAAATGGATAGGCTTTTTCAACGGGGCCCGTGGTGGAGCGGAGGATAGACGTTATTCTAAACATCATACTCTCGCATTCAATAGCGAGGGGTGCCGTGGTGATGTAGTGGATAGACATAACCTCAGGCTGTGTCCCTAAGATGAATCCCAGACACCATGACATGGTCTCGGGCTACAGGGTGTCGCGGTGAAGTGGTGGAAAGACAACCCACTACTCGGGGGGTGCCATGACAGAACCCCAGGCTGCAGCGTGTTGCGGTGATGTAGCAGATAGACCACTATTCACTTGGTGTCGCGGTGGCACAGTGGCTAAACATAGCCTCAGGCGACGCATGATTTTCGGGAAAATATACATATATACCTCCATAGCCCCGATCCGGGGTGAGTTTCGGAAAAAAATATGGTATGTCCCTGCTCCGAATCCGTCGTGTCCCTGCAACGAATCCCATAGCCCCAGGTGACACATGATGTTTGGAAATTTTGTACAAATATTTTTATGCCCTGGGAATTGGCGACGTCCTCGAGAAGTTCTGTTTTCGTAAAAATGTGAAAATACATATATATATATATATANATAGGCTTGGGCAATGGGAGAAGTATTTCAAAAACGTGTGTAAATAATATCCATTATATAGCCCCAGGCCTTGATGGCGTCCTCAAGAAATGACGGTTTCATAAAATTGTGACAACACATATAGCCGCGGGCAATGAGCGGCGCGGGAAGTATTTCAAAATCATGTTTGAATAATTTTTTATATTCGGTTATTTATAGCCCCAGGCCCCGGTCATTGGCGTCGTCCTCGAGAAATATCAATTTTTGTAAATTACGTCATCACATATAGCCTCAGCCAACGAGCGATGCGGGAAAGTTTTTCAAAACATGTTTAAATAATTTTTCATATTCCGTTATAGACCCAGGCACTACACACACAAACGTCCATGCACACGCACACACACACATGGTCATACACGCACACACACAGTTACACAACTATGTGTCCAGTCACATCACCCGAACTCGGACGTTCAAGACTAACATAAGTATCGAGGTTTAACCAATTTGCATATCAGTTCAATGGAGGTCGTGCCACAGACCACCACGCTTCCTGTCCGCATCAGTGATGTCGACGACGACGACGACGACGACGACGATAAAACTAACATCTTCAGATTATGTCATGGAAAGCTACTACCTAGCACCGTATGGGATATCATAGTAGGACCAAGTAACTGCGGCAAGACATGTGTGCTTCTCATCCTTCTGGAGGATCACATCGGTCTTCGGTTCGAGAATGTATATACTATACTAGACTAAACTATGCTATACTAAACTATACTATACCAAACTGTACTATACTAAAAATCACTACAACAGCCAAAGTACTTACGCCTATCACAAATACTACAAGCCGTGGACGGACTTCGTTCTTTTCCATTTAGTGACAATGACGAGGTCGTGCAGCCAAGTGGTGCGTTACCAAACTCTGTGTTTATTTTCGACGATGTAGCATGTGAGAAACAGGCGACAATGCAGTAGTATTTCAGCATGGGACGCCATGTAGCAGTGGATTCGATTTACCTATGTCAATCTTCTTCACGCATGCCTATGCCAAACTTATTCACGCATGTCTAAACAGCTTCTACGTGACAATGGTAATTTCCTCGTTACGACATGCTTATTGGGAGCCGCGGTGGTGTGGTGGATAGACGACGACTCGCTTCCGGGGGCCACGGTGGTGTGAGCGATAGACGTCTCGCTTCTTGGAGGCCGCGGTGGTGTGGCGGGTAGACGACTCGCTTCTTGGAGGCCACAGTGACGTGGTGGGTAGACGACTCGCTTATTGGGTGCCGCGGTGGTGGGGACGGATAGATGACTCGCTTCTTGGAACCGCAGTGGAGCAGTGGATAGACATAGCCTCAGACGTGTCCCTACGACAACGCCTCGACTTCATGACATAGCCCCAGGCTACAGGCGGGCTCCCACATCAACACATGTTGTTTTTAATCAACATCACCCCAGGCTGTGCGGCTCTTGCATTCCATTTCGATGTGGGGCTGCGGTAGTGCAGTGGGTAGACGACTCACTTCTTAAGTGTCGCTATGGTGTGGTGGATAGACAACTTACTTCTTGGGTGTCGCTGTAGTGCGGTGGATAGACGACTCGCTTCCTGGGGCTGTGGTGGTGTGGTGGATAGACATAGCTCCAGACAGTGCGGACTTGTTCTAGCATTTCGACAGGGGACGCGGTGGTGCAGTGGATAGACTACATGTCAAACTCCATTATCTTGCATTCCATTATGTCTGTGGAGCTGCGGTGGTGTAGTGGATATACAACACACTGCCTCAGGTGGTGTGGAGGCTTGCTTTTGCATTTCGACGGGTGCCCAGGTGGTACGGTGGATAGACGACGCGTCCAACTTCACGCTCTTGTATTCCACGACTGTGGTGCTGTATTTGATAGATGAATCACTAAACTTCACACTCTAGCATACATAGACATTGATGCCCGACAATGAAAATTATCACACGGTAATTTGAGGCCTATGCGATTTTATAAGCATAGTTGACCATAATTCCCGAACCGTTGAAGATACAGTCGACATATTTGTAACATACCCATCATCCCCGACGACGAAAATTTTCACAGTGTCATTTATACGATATGCATACTTATAAGCATAGATGGTTGTAATTACCAACCCGTTTAAGATATAAACGACAAACTCGTAACATAGACATCACTCCCTACAACGAAAATTATAACAGGGTAATTTATGCTCTATGTATACTTAAAAGCATAGTTATACATAGTAATAATAATTTATTTTCTGTTGAATCAAATTCATGACATATGTATCACCTCCGTCAACTAAAATGACTACATTGTTATTTATGTTCTAAGCTTACTTATAAGCATAAATGGTAAATGTGAAACACCGCCGAAGCTGTACTCTTATTTGTTAATGGGGCGCTCTTAGCCGTGAGGCCATTCCGCACCCCGGCCTCCCAGTAGGCGGGGAAGAGGGATCACGCCCTCTCATCGCAGACATGAGCAGCGTTTACCGAAATTGATCAAACCCATAGCTCCGACCTTTCATCAGGTCTCACCGAGCTTAGCCCCGATCTGATTTACCAGATCGCACCGAGCATGTCCTACCACAAGGCCTGAGATCCTAGCACTCAGTTTACCAAGCGTGTGGTCTGGCCGGAGCACTACCCACACCCCTGACGTCATCTCGGGGACGCCCCCGGAGCAGTGCCTGCTCACCGCCGGGCTCTTAAGCAAGAGGGGGAATCTCTCCGAGCCTCCTCCAGCATGCGGAGTCAACCACTACCAGCACGAGTCCAACCTCACCTGATCCGTACACCAGAGGGTACCTCCGGATGGGCCAAACAGATCATCCCGTGCTACCTCTTATTTTCCATGGCACGTATGGGTTTTCCAATGCCTGACCGCCAGGGCACCACCCACGGGCAGGGAGACGCGGAGAATCTCTGACACAGGTGGGTACCGTCATCATAGTCCGGTTTTATACCCTGAGTGTTCGTCACTGAAAGCCGTGCTCGCCACGCCGCCCATCGGGCTAGTCCCGCTGACATCAGACACGCGTCCTTTACCATCCTAGAATTTCTTCACAGGGAAATTCCTGTTTTGGGCCTCAGTGGCCTGAGTGCCAAGAGGTCCAACACCCCGCCAAGTGGTCGGGCCTTGGTACTAACTATCGGCCCAGGCCATCACGGCAGATACCCCTATACAGCCGCTAGGAAGCATAGTTATAAGCATAGTCGAAAGTAATTTCCGAACCGTTTAAGATACAGCTACCAAAAATCGTAACATAAACATCACATACTCTAACATAGGTATCATTCGCCTCAACGAAAAATTATCACAAAGACATTTATGCTCTATACGTACCTATAAGCATAGTTGACTGTAATTGTCAACCTATTTAAGATACAGTCGTCAAATTCATAACATATACATCACTCCCGACATATCGAAAGATATACGTCTCTGAGTGGATACGCAAGGCTCTCGAAAAGGTCCCGTCAATGACAAGCCAGCACCATACATCTTGACTGAAGAATATTCGTGTTCATTACCCGGTCATACAACTTCGACGAAGCGAGCGACAGACATCACTGCTACACGCCGTTGCAAAACACACTCNATATATATATATATACTGTAAAACAAAATATTTATAAACATTTTAACAACAGGTATATTGTAGCGTAAGCAACGTATACATTACGTTAATTTAGACGAAGAAATTTCAGTTGTGAAGTACGGGAACGATAAGGTCAACATGACTATACTCTGTTTCAAACTGATATAAAAAATAAAATGAAAAGGAAAATATTTATAAGCATATATAAGCAAGCATCATGTAAAATGTGTGTAATTTCGTTGTCGAGCGTGGTGGAGGAAAGCAGGTTGTTACTACTACTACTACATTTATCTAATACGAACGTGTACTCTGCTACAATATTAAGATGGAAACAATGGTGGAAGACTTACCATTTGCAACAGCAAGAAGCCCTGAGGAGACTCTTCAAGCAATACAGTATCATTGCCACTACTGTGATTGTGTACTCTGCTGCAATATGAAAATGGGATCAATAGTTGAAGACATACCATCTGTAACATTGACAACAGCAAGAGATCCCGAAGAGGAGACGTTGCAAGCATTACGATATCAATGTCACTATTGTGGAAATACATTTAGTAATAGACGTAATGCATGTCGGCATGAAAGTACCAATTGCATGTTCAGCCCAGCATACAAAGTGGTCCACTGTGATAACTGTATAGACATAACAAGAAGTGCAAAGGACATGTGTATAGTTCATCGGCGAGCGAGTGTATGTATTGCGGCAAGACATTCAGTAAGCGCACCAGAACTAAATGGGATGAAGACAGCACCTGCAAATTCGCCACTGTCTACAAGACCTACCCATACGTTAACTGTTGTATGATATATTCGAATAAGAGCGGCTTGAAAGTTCACAGCAGGAATTGTTTTCCAAAAAACACTTACCATAAATGCACCGCTTGAATGAAGAATATGTTCAGCATGTATAAAATATGACTAGGTATTTGTGAAGTCTATAAACAAAGGTAAAGTTTATAAATTATTTCTATGTTATTCAATTATTTTAACCCTCGATGATATTAGGTTCACCTCCACCACTAGGAAAAAAAAAAACTAGAATTTGTCGAAGTCTGAAAGATAATTAAATAGTTTTTTGTATAGTGTCAAGTCTCGAACTCTGTTCCCTTTCGATAGGATGCTTGAGCAATACATACAGAACGAAAATGACTACATGGGTGTGTATATGTATATATATATATATGTGTGTGTGTGTGTGTGAGTGTGTGTGTGTGTCCTAAGCGTACTAATAAGCATTGTTAACTATAATTTCCGAACCAAATAAATATGAAAACATATACGCAAATAAAATTCATGATGGATATCTTACAAAAAACTGAGATATGCCAAAAGCAAGATATACACAAATGTGATACACACATGAGACACATGGTCGTGGTACCTCTAAAAAATACTTATATGATATTATAAACGATCATCGTCAGTCCTACACAAGGGTCGACAGCTCGAATCATCGCTAACATGGATAACCCTTAACAACCAGACATAGAAATAAAAAACATGAATGATGCTATACAATACCAGAATGTGCTGCTCGGTACAACAAACTAGCAAACAACTTCCTTACAAACCAACTGAAACGAAACCATTGCATATAGTATACAACGTTAGAAGCGGAACGCGACCGTTGTCGTATTCCAAGGGAATATGTGAGGTCGCTTGATGTGAGCACCGTGCTGTTCTTGGCAAGTTGAACGGATGACACAGAACCCTAGCTGAGAGAGAAAGAGTTATGTCAGACTCCAAGGTAGATTATGTGACAAAATAATGCTATGACATGTCTGTAAAAAAAAAAAAGGTAAATGTATATGCATTATTTCTATGTTATTCATGAATCTTAACCCATGCTAATATTAGGTTTACCTAAAAAAAAAAAAACACGGATATTTTTTTTGAAAGTTTATTAATAGTTTTTGTATAGTGTCAAGTCTCGGACACAGTTCCCTATCGGTGGGAAATTTCCGCTGTAAAGTATCGAAAATTATGTAAACGACAGAATGACGTTATAGTGGTCAGATAATTTTATCACAACAATAACAACAGAAAGATTAAATCACTTGCAGCACTCAGATACCGAGCTAGAATACCTACCCTTCTCACACACGTACAACCTGAAATAAAATCCGGCTACAAACACCTACCTATATATCTGCAGCAGAGAATCTTAGCTGTCGCCCATGCCTAGGTTGTTTTCAAGGTAGCGCGCTGATGGAAACAGATATTAATGTAAATAGTTATAACCTTTTAACAACCTTTATATATTGCATGTGCTATCCCTCGAGTTAGTCGATAAAACATTTTTACGAAGCTGAGAAGCATGCCTATTTCCCTCTACTCCACTACAGGCAACCTAACTTCGTATTCGACCTACAGAATGAGGGTATAAATTAACGCAACCGCAGAAATTCGCGTAGTTGCAAAACTATCGTGTACAGCAACACTACTGTGTGAAAGTAGTATTGTGGAGGAGTCTCCATCGTGGAGGAGTCTACATTATAGTAGAGTACGCAGAGGGGTGGAGTCTGCGGAAGAGAGGTGACCGCAGAGGGGAGGAGACTGAACTGCATAGTAGTACATATGTTTAAATTTAAGTTTTCAACAATTACATGGAAAACAATGCAGTTACTGTGGTAAGACCTTATGTAAAAGTTGTAATGCATGACGACATGAACAGAGTGAGTGTTAAAAGAAACCGGAATCCAGAATAGTATCATGTGATATGTGTGGTGAGACATTTGGTAGAAGTGACAATCTAAAGAGACATACTGCTATATGTAAAGGTAACACACCTTTACTTGGCACAAGACAGCAAGCATTGAACTTATCGACGCAAGACAATACAATCTGGCCATCATACTGATTCGTCGTGTAAACTATTGATTGTTCCATCGCCCATAACCTTATCAGGACATACATCGAGTTCCAAAACAATCTGTGAAGAAGGAAATAAGACTGTTGCAGACATTAACTATGAAGAGTGCAAACCATACGGATCTCCATCGATGTGAACAACAAACATGTATTGCTAACACGTAAGATGAAAAACGAAGATGTTGCAACTATCCAGGACATCTAGCACGAAAGTGTGACCGTCAAATTAGCTGGTCATGATGTGAAATATACATATTCTACTAACGATGATGAAGTAACTACATCTGCAAAGCAAAAGCGTAAACACGATGCTGAAGTAGACGGCTACGTGAAGTTGAGATAGAATAAACGCAGATTCGAACCAAGTACTCTGGCTCAGAGGTATCTCTCAAACTACTCATTACAGAAGACCATAGATGCTGACGTGTATTGTGCACCATCTGCGAAGAAAGAATTTGCAACTAACCAGGACAATGAGAACGAATATGTGACCTCCAAGTCTATACCATATTCTACCGATGAAGTGCTGACATCTGCAATGCAAAAGCATAAACATGTTGCTGAAGATAAGAGCTACTCGACATGTATTGTGAACCTTCTGCAAAGAGTGTCGTAATGTCTAGATACTTGTTTTCTGAAGACCCCAATGACCTGGTTGATAGACTACGTGTGCTTGTTGCATTACAGAGAAGGGGATATCTTTCTGTCAGTGAAGAGATAAATATGATTATTGACGAACTCAGAGCTAATGACTATATCGAATGATATATTATATATGTTCACCACGCTTCTCGCCAACATCTAAAGAGAGAAAAAAAATTGTATTTTTTTTAAATTAAAAAAATTTTATGTTTTTAATTTTAAAAAATTGTATTTTTTTGAGAATATATATATGTATATTTATTATTTTATGTTATTTTTAATTGAAAAAAATTGTATATTATTTTGTGACAATATATATATAAATTTATGTTTTAATTGAAAAAAAATATGTTTATTGTTTGTGACCATATATATATATATATGTGTGTGTGTGTGTGTGGTGTGTGTGTGTGTGAATTTCTTCTGACTCTGTGTGTATTCTTTTTCTTAATAATAAAAAAAAACATTACACACAATCCTTTTTGATTCGACGTTACTTGTATATTAAAGGGAAAACATTTTAACATGGTTAGCAGTAAGGGACCCTGAAGAGTTGATACAATCATTACGATATCGATGTGACTAATGCGAAAAATACTTTTAGTAAAAGTTGTAATGCACACCGACATGAAAGTTAAAATGAAACAACCGTGCTAGTTACTGACTAGTGATCGAATGAATATATTCAAAGAACCAAAGGCTAGCAATCAAAGAGGACGAACCAAAGAGTACAAACCAAAGAGTACAAACTACCTAGATGACAGCAGTAGTTACTTATTATGATATTATAACAACACCCCCCATATATCAAATAAGTATACACATTTCAATTATACATAAAATCTAAACAAATTGAATACCCAACATATTCATGAAGTAATAATTTTTTAACAGTTTTCAAATTCTTGGTTAACAAGACAGCTGGCATCTCATTTCTCTCCAAGTATTTCAGTTCTAGAATTTTATTACTGACACATTCACTACAAAAATGATAGCGCACATCAATGTGTTTTGTTCGCTTTTGGTAAACATTATTTACAGAGATTTTAAGTGCCCTTTGATTGACATTAAACACAGTTATAGGATATAGATATCCAGTTATTTCACACAAGTTGCGCAAATATATTGCTTCCCTAAACGCTTCTGTGACACCCATGTATTCTGCTTCCGTGCTTGATAAAGCTACAGTTTTGTGTTTCTTTGTTTCCCATGAAATTGCTCACCCAGCCAATACAAAGCACAAGCCAGTGTATGACTTCCTATCCACAACATTATTTCCCCAATCAGCATCAACAAACCCTTCTAACTGCGGATTTCCGTTTTTTTTATATTTGAGACCAAAATGCTTTGTTTTCTTTAAGTATCGCGGCACTCGCTTAGCATACAACCATGTTTCCTGATTATAACAGTTATTACATTGGCTTAAGTAACTAATCGCAAATGCTATATCAGGGGTAGTTAAAACCGCCAAATACATAGGACTTCCAATAAGCTGTTGGTATGGCATTTGGTATTTACAATTTTCCTCTTTATTAATATTTAATTCAGCCTCTAATGCAGTATTTGCAATTTTACATTCTGTCATATGGATTTTTTTAAATAATTGGTCTATATAATTTTTCTGAGTCAAAGTAATTTTACCTTTAGTTTTGTCTGCATTTACACTCATTCCAAGACATTGCTTAACCTCTCCTAAGTCCTTGATTTGAAACTGTGACTCTAATTAATTTTTTAAACACATAGTTTCATTATCATCATTAGAAAAAATTAAGAAGTCGTCGACATAAAGTGAAACAATTGTTCTGCGACTATTCTTATTTTTGGTATACAAACAATACTCTATCTTAGAACGCTTATTACCCATTTTGATAAGACACTCATCGACCTTCTTGTACCATGCTCTTGAAGACTGCTTTAACCCATAAATGGCCCGTTTTAATTTAAGTACTTTTCCACAACTTTTTGTTACAGGAAAACCGTCTGGTTTTTGCATATAAATTGTTTCCTCAAGCTCCCCATTCAAGTTAGCCGTAGTCACGTCAAGATGTGTTATATTTGAACCTAACTGAGCAGATATTGCAAATAACAATCTCAGTGTTGTATGCCTAACAACAGGTGAAAATGTCTCTGAATAGTCCACACCTTGTTTTTGCATATAACTACACGCCGCGAGCCTAGCACGATAACGAACATTATTATCATTGTCATATTTCTTTCTTAGAACCTATTTGCACTTCACAACCGTACCACTTTTTGGAGCATCTACCAACTCCCACACACACTATTATCATCAAAACACTTAAGTTCTTCATTCACAGCCTTTGGCCACTGCTCTCTTTCAGGTCCTTTTAGTGCTTCTTCCGGAAATAAGCCGCTCGCATCATCAAATACATTTTCATCAACACACATATCTGTGAATCCTAAACGAGCTGGTTTCTTTCTGCTCCTCATCGGACTGTTTTCTGGTTGTCTTTTCAGTAGTATCATCAGTGTCTTCACCTACACTTGGCATATACAACTCATCAGATGATTCTACCACTGACTGTTCAATTTTTGCAGAAGTGTCCCCCACTGAATTTAAACTTTCTTATTTTTGTTCAGCATTAGATGTGCTCTCATTTACTGGTATGACATCTCTGCTAGTTGTCATAGATTTTGTCCTTGGGTTGTAAAGTCTGTAACCTTTGACATTTTCTGGAAATCCCATTAATATATGTTTCTCTGACTTCTTGTCCCATTTTTGACTTCTTTCCTTTGCTGCATGAATCATCACAGTACTGCCAAATATTCTCAGATGGTTTATGTCAGGTTTTCTTCCTGTCCACATTTCAAATGACGTTTCTCCATCCAGCGCCGATGCTACAATTCGATTCTGAAGATAAGCAGCTGTGTTTGTCGCCTCAGCCTAAAAATCTTTGCCTAAGTTTGCGTCAAACAACAGGCACCTCGCTTTCTCCACGATTGTGCGATTACGGCGTTTACATAATCCATTTTGTTCTGGTGTGTAAGCGTTTGTTTTTTGATGATTAATCCCTTTATTTAGCAAGTATGTATCAAATTCTCTATTACAAAACTCACCTCCATTGTCACTGCTCAACGTTTTGATTTTTTGTCAGTTTTATTTTTCACTTTTGCTCGAAATTCCTTAAAACAAGTCAAGGCTTCGCTTTTGTATTTTAGAAAATATTCAAATATCATGCGACTATAATCATCAACGAATAGCATAAAGTATTTAGAACCACCAATTGATTCTTTCTCCATAGATCCACAAATGTATGCGTGAACTACTCCGGGTATCTCATTATTTCTTGACCCAACATGAGAAAAAGGCAGTCGATTTTGTTTACCTTCACAGCAAACTGCGCAAGATGACTTACTTATGTCAGCTTTTTCGTCAAGGTAAATACCCTCTGTGGCAGTTTTCATTTTATTCAAATAGTTGCTGTTTATGTGACCTAATCTGCGATGCCATGTGTTTGCAGACACCACGGATGCAGCCAGTACACTTTTTGGCATTCTCAACTTGTAAACTCCATTTATCAACGAAGAAGTGGCCACTAATACACCATTTGCATTGTAAACATTGCAACCTTTCCCGGCAAACTGTACTTTATTCCTGTTGCTGATTAACCGGCTCACGAACAATAGATTAGTCGTTAAATATGGTACACAGAATGCGCCTTTCACTGACACCTCAAACTCACACACTTCAGTTTTCGTTACAATATCGACGTCGCCAGTGCACAAAGCCCGAACTTTATTATTGTTTGCAACAATAATTTCTTTATTTTCTAGGTATAAAGCATTCCTAATCCAACTTTCGTTTCCCGTCAAGTGCACGCTTGCATCCGAGTCAAATTTTGGCAAAGATGAGTGGTACACTCATCTTTGCCAAAATTCCCGCTTAAAAACACTGCACTGAATGCGTTTGTTTGTTTACGCAACATCTTCTTGTCATTTGAGCCACCAGAATCATTTGGGCACTGGTTTTTGTAATGACCGAGCTGTTTAAATTTGTATCATTTGACATGTGCTTTGGCGTTTGCTCCATTTTTGCTTCCGCCTGCCTTGACATTATTCTTAGTTTGCCACTTCTGCGAACTCGCAAATGCGCCGCTAACTTCATTGCGATCTTTTACGTTCACATCCGTTTCCATATCCAACAACTTCGATTTAATGGCATCTCTTGTGATGAGAATTCCTGAATGCCCAATGGCCATAATCATAGGGGAATATTTTTCCGTCAATCCGGCTAGCAATAAACATCCGATCCACTCGTCACTGATGTCAAACCCGGTCCCACATAACCTCTGACCGGTTTCTACCATTTGCGTTACATACGACGTCATAGAATTGCTGCTTTCCAGGCGAATCGAGATTAAATTCCGCAGTAAACTTATTCTTCTAGAAATACCTGCATCGTCGAAAAGAGCCTTCAGCTTGTCCCATAGTTCTTTTGAGGTCGTCACATTCTTAATATGAACGAATAACGCCGAGTCAATGGTCGTGATCAGTTTAGCTTTGGTCTTCGCGTCATCTGCGGCTTCTACATTTTTCTCGGTAACTGGTTTAATGCAATGCAACGTGCCCTCCAGGATTAGAAAATTCTCCGCTGCGAAAGTCCACTCACTGTAGTTTTCCGACCCTTCAACTTAGGTACGTTGACTAGGTAGTTCGATGCCATATTTACTGCTTACACGAATACAAATAGTATCACTACAAACTTATATCACTGTCGTATACCGTCGCGAGAAATAAAGTTTCTAACGTTTATTTTGACTGGAATTACGGGTCTGGGCCCATAACCTAAAATGAAACAACCGTGCTAGTTACTGACTGACTAGTGATCGAATGAATATATTCAAAGAACCAAAGAGTACAAACCAAAGAGGACAAACGAAAGAGTACAAATCAAATAGTACGAACTAACTAGATGGCAGCAGTAGTTACTTATTATGATATTATAACAACAAAAGTACACATTGCATGTTCAGCCCAGCATAAAAAAGGGTTCCACTGTGATAACTGTGATGATGTGTTTACCCCGAAGTGATAATCTGTATAAACATAACAAGAAGTCCAAAGGCTGTAGTATATATACGTACATATGCAAGAAATTCCATGATGACCACCGTGGAATGATCGAGAAAAAAATGAATTAGACCTTGACGTTGATTTTCAATTTTTTATTTTGACCTTGACTTTTGATCACCGCCAAGGTATGCTCGCAGGAAAATAATTTGACCTTGACCTCCAAAATCACAGAAAATCGTAAGAACTTCGCGGCCGAAGATGGGAGCATGCTCCAGTTTTCAGCAGCTTCGACGATGGCTTTGCCATCGTCGAAGCAGCGAAATTCTTACGATTTTCTGTGATTTTTTGGAGGTCAAAGTCAAGGTCAAATTCATAGTTTCCTCGAGCATACATTTTCAGCAATCAAAGGTCAGGGTCAGGGTCAAAATTAAAAAAAAAATTGAAAATCAAGGTCAAATTCATTTTTTTTGATCATTTCATGGTGGTCATAAAAGTTCAAGGTCAAATTTAAAAAAAATCCCAAAAAAAATTGATTTTCAGTGGCCATTTTGTCAGCCAGTATACAAACTTCATGTACTTGCATTTCATCAGGTAGTCGTCGCAGGAACGACTCACACTTGGAAGTAGGGACCCGTTGGGGCGTCGTCGCAGGGCATGATTGTTTTTTTATAACCATAATATAGGTTTTTTTACCCTTGGTGATATGGTTTTTTCTACTGTTGTATCTGTCTTGCATCTGTATGTATATTATATACTACAGCCTTTGCACTTCTTGTTACGTCTACACAGATTATCACTTCGGGGTAAACACATTATTACAGTTATCACAGTGGAACCTTGTGTACACATGCAATGTGTACTTTCATGTCAGTGTGCATTACAACTTTTACTAAAAGTATTTTTCGCAATAGTCACATCGATATCGTAACGATTGTATCAACTCTTCGGGGTCCCTTACTGCTAGCAATGTTAAATGTTTTCCCTTTAATATACAAGTAACGTCGAATCGAAAAGGATTGTGTGTAATGTTTTTTTTTTGTTATTAAGAAAAAGAATACACACAGAGTCAGAAGTAATATACACACACATATGTATGTATGTGTGTATATATATATATATATATATATATATAGTCACAAACAAAAAACAATTTTTTTCAATTAAAACATAAATAAATATTTATTGTCAAAAATAATAAACCATTTTTTTTCAATTAAAAAAACATAAAGAAATAAATATACGTATATATTGTCACAAGAAATATATACAAGTTTTTATTTAAAAAAACATAAATAAAAAAAACATACTATTTTCTCTCTCTCTCTCTCTCTCTCTCTCTCTCTCTCTCTCTAGATGTTGGCGAGAAGCGTGGTGAACATATATAATATATCATTCGATATAGTCATTAGCTCTGAGTTCATCAATAATCATATTTATCTCTTCGCTGATAGAGAGAAAGATATCCCCTTCTCTGTAATGCAACAAGCACACGTAGTCTATCAACCAGGTCATTGGGGTCTTCAGAAAACAAGTATCTAGACATTACGACACTCTTTACAGAAGGTTCACAATACATGTCTGAATCTATGTTCATCCGTGATGAGTAGTTTGTGAGATACCTCTGGGCCAGAGTACTCGGTTCGAATCTTCGTTTCTTCTTTCCCAACTTCGAGTAGCTCTTATCTTCAGCAACGTGTTTATGCTTTGCATTGAAGATGTCAGCACTTCATCGGTAGAATATGGTGTAGACTTGGAGGTCACATAATCGTTCACATTGTCCTGGTTAGTTGTAAATTCTTTCTTCGCAGGGAGGGGATTCGCCGAAGAGACACGCAGCCTGAGGCTATGTAGGAAAAACAAAATGGCTGCCATTAAATGTTTAAGAATTTTTTTTAACTTATGAAATATTTACAACTTTTTAAATATTTAAAACTTTTGAAAAAATTTTGAAAATTTTGCAAACATTAAAAAAAATGTAATTTTGGAAAATTTTGAAAATTTTGAAATCGAAATGGCCGCCGTCAAAACAGAATGCAAACGCATGATGTTTTCCTTTTTCTTGGTAAGCTTCGAGGCCCTGTGTCCCTGTCATGAAGCTGCGTTCGAACATACTATTCCTAACTACTCATGACATTGCGTTGTCCTCATTTTTAATGAAACGTTCTCCTTTTGCGATGTGAATTTCCTCCGTTTTCATCCCGAATGTCTAGCAACCATAGAGTCTGATAGACCAAACTTTACATTACGACAGATCTAAAAGTTAGTGTTTTACCGTAAAAATCCGAAGGCAGATCTGGTTATTAGAAATAAAATTGTGGAAATTAATTTTGATTCTTTGCCTATCGAGATTACTCAAAATCTTAGTTATATCTTGGTGATGTGTTGGGAACCGAATAATCCAAAATAAAAATTGCAGACATTCATAAATAAGACTTACTCGACTGAGAAGTCTGTTTCATTGCCGGACAGGAGAACGAGCTCAAGACAATGACTTACTTGAAATTTTTAATTTCATGACAAAGTGTCTCTTTTCTCCCGAAATGAATGATTGAGGCCTGTGAAATATAGTTTATTGTATCAGCAAAATTTCTCAAGTTAAATGCAGAATGACAGATTACTGTTGAACACCAGTGGAAAATATTACAAATATTACTTTGGAACCAAACATATAGCGTAATAATGTTGGTCGGTTATAAAATTCAATAGGATGAAAATATACCTCCCGGGTATTTTTAAGTCAAAAATTTTGTTTTGAGATGATAAAGTATGTGATGGCCTTATTTTGTGATATTTATATTCAATCCAGGACATGCGACTTTAATTATGCAAAATAGTTTTAATTATGGTACGCGTTTGGTATTAGTTTTAGCGTCAACTCGTCAGCTTTCATAATATAGGCCTTCTGTATGTGTTGTCATTCCAGTTTTACATAATTTCTTTCGAGTTACTTTACGTATATAGTAATAGTGTGTATATTAACAAATTGTATTATTGAAACTTGATTTTCATATGAAAGTTCTGTTGTACGACGTGCATTTCCGTACGGTAAAGTAGCAAGATGGAGTGCGAATAACACGGACATCCACCATATTGGAAGTGTAGAGTGAACCTGGGGTAGAGCGATCTCGCTGACTGCGCAGAGTGCGTGATGTGAGTGGAGAGATATGGGTGGCTCTTGACAGCCGATGAGGGTGAAGCGAAGTATGGAGCGGCGCCAGAATAAAGGGGCGGGCGAAACGGGAGATCCCCGAGAAATATGCAAAAATCCGGAAGCGATCCCGCCGGGAAAGGAACGCAGTTCGCCCAAGTGGAGGCGAGTAGTCTGACCACTACACCACCGTGACCAAGGCTGAGCAGAACACGTCTCCGTGTCTCAATATTGAACTGCTTTTCTGCCAACACGACTATCGTAAATTACGTGGATAGGATTTTAGGTTATGTAAACGTGTATATGTAAACGTGTGCCTTGATATGTATGCTTGTATACTTACTCTAAACAATTTTAAGGGATTTTGGTTAAACTATAATTGGTAAAAGTGCTTGTCTTTTGAAACTTAAGATATAAACAAACACGTTCATCGCTGCTGACCATGTGACTTTGACAGATGTCTTGGTGTGGGGTAGGTTAGTGTTGGAGACGTGCGCAGAAGATAAAGAATCGCTCTATCTCATCCTTAGTCTATGGTTGGAACTCGCATGCGACCACGCTGGCCTGAATCGAATGGTCAAAACGAATGCGAGAGGTTTTCGCTCCATGATAGTAAAACCGTATACTTTACTAGACTCGAATGAAGCGAGTAAACTGTACGATTTCTAGCTAATTGATTTGGTCAAACCACAGAAAACCGAAATCAGGATGGATGGGCCGTGATTAAAACCCGGTTACTCCCGAATGTGAGTCCAGTTATTTACCTCAGCGCCACCTTGTTCGATCTGGTCCGCGTCATAGACTCGAGATGTAGAAGACCGATTTTCACGTTCTGTGCTTGTTCCCAATACTGGATCAAAAATTACGAGCATTCATCGATGAACTCAGTAGTGGTTGAAACACCGATGTACACAGGTTGAATCATTTTTCTAAAGTTAGGTTGACTTTGCAGCGGTATTTGCCTCAGTTTCCGGACACAAATTAATGGAATTACACACAAATTAGTTTCCATCGCCCGTTTGTAAAATTCGACGTTCGAGTTATCTTTCAACATTCCAGCTAGAATGCTTGAAAATTACGGAAAAAAAGGTGTTTTTTTTTTTTTTTTTTTTTTTTTTTTTTTTTTTTTTTTTTTTTTTTAAGCTTTTGATAATTCATAGGTTGAAGTATTGGTGCATATGCACAAGATCCACAGAGGCCGGTTGAACTGGTGGATTAGTCGCTTCAACCGAAACAGTAGTTTCCGAGCGTCCTGTGCACATCGGTGGACGCAGCAGTGGAATGTCGAATACGCAGATTGTCATGAGAAGAGTGAAAATCACGTTCAAATAATATTGTTCAGTTTGCTTACATTTGGCTTTTCAACAGACCCACGCTGACGTAACGCTAGAAAAAGTGGAGGGGCAAAATTTACGTTGTCCACCTTATATTTAGTAAAAGGGGTTTTGGAGTTAGAGAAAATGAACACTCGAACTGGTTATGTTCACCGAGATGAGCTGATATATCGTATAGGATCTAATGAACTGTTATAATATAGTTGTTATTAATTTAGATAACAGACTTTTCTCTATTTTTTATGCTGCGTGTAATTTAGGTTTTGATTGCACTAGAATGAAATTTGTAAGAGAAGCAAAAGTATTTCAAGGGGGTGTCTAAAGGCTTGCCACTCCTAAGTTGAGACTTTGTTTCGCCACTGTGGTAACTTGTTTATAATCTATTCACGGTTTCTTCACACTTTTTGAATCAAACCTTTCAAAAATAACGCCATATATGACGTGTTTCGTTGTATTCCATTATCACAAGTTGTGTTAACATAAAAGTATCTTACTAACAGTTAAATTGAACTTTTACTTATATTTTATCCATAAATTACAATATTTTATTTACAATTAATGTAAACAAAAACAGAGAGAGAATAGGTGTGTTGGTATAATGCCTAGTAAGAAATAGTTCTTATGAAAAATGCTAATGAAATTGAGGGCACAGAAATGCAATACGTTGTCTTTTGGTGTAATTTTCTAGACTTAAGTTACGCTCTGTTTACATGAGGCAGAGGAATATCCTGGTAGTAGAACATCAA
Source organism: Clitarchus hookeri (assembly GCA_002778355.1). Classification (NCBI taxonomy): domain Eukaryota; kingdom Metazoa; phylum Arthropoda; class Insecta; order Phasmatodea; family Phasmatidae; genus Clitarchus; species Clitarchus hookeri. The sequence goes on along the minus strand of NQII01000190.1, from coordinate 426,982 downwards.
AAGGGCTCCAGAAAAGTTTGAAGAAACATTACGTTACAACGTAGTCTAAAGTAGTCTACTGGTGTGTCACAATATTTATTTATCTAAATATTGTGCAAACTTTTATCGCATCGCCTTCCACCAAGGCGAACCGGAGTTCGATTCCAAGTTGGGGTCGCTTCCGGATTTCCGTACGTGGAAATTATGCCAGACGATGCGGCTGGTCGCATCGCCACGCCTGCTATAAGCACATCACTAACAGAACACAGTTTAATACACAAGAGTTAAACTGCATGTAATCCAATATGACAAAGCGCAATCGTGTACACCGACCTCTCGTGGCGCAGTCGGCTGGTGCGACGACGTCCTGCTGTGCGGGAGGTTCTGGGTTCGAATCCTAGGCAAGGCATGGCTGTTAGTTTCAGTTAGGTCATACGTTAGTTTGTAAGTGGCCTCTTGATAAGCCTTTAGTCATAACACCCACGAACGTTAATAAGCCCTTTCCAATTCAATTCACTATCGCACACAGCGATAAACACATACCTAAGCACAAAATTAGTAACAAGAACAGTTCCACTCGGTTTAACTTGCCTTAATGCTATTGCTGTGCGTCGTCGTTCAGCGAGTCAGAAGCCTCGAATGCTGTACTGCGGTGTCAAGTGGAACGTTTGTGAAATAAGAAAGAGCCGCCATTTTGCATCACCGGGACGCTACTCCCTCAGCGCGGGGGAGGTACACGCCCTTGTGAGAGCTCTTGTCCTCCCATTCGTGTAGCATTTCGAGCACCCAGGTTGGGGACGGCTAGCCCATCCCGCCTGGCTGTTGATCAAATTGTTATTCTGCGGCAAGACAGCAGTCAGTTTTGTTGAAGGAGCCCTGGGTAGAACCAGGGGACCTGGTAATAAGAAAGACCGTCTATTGACTTCACTTTAAATTGAGTGACTGTATTTTGTTCACTTGCAGTGTTTGGGTGTTTTAATTCGTGGAAGATCTAAATTGAAACTTGGCTTGTATTTTTTTTTCGGCAAAAACGGGCGAGACAGATAGTTTTGATTGAGCTAACGTTAATGGTGGCGGTTTACTTACTATTTTGATTAAATCATACTACCAACTAAAGCTGTGAAAATTTCTCAAGTAGTTAAGTTCGAAAAATAAACAAACGAACGTTGCAAATGTTGTGTCGATTGTAGCCAGATCGCTGTGGCAGTGTTGTGATTTGTTTGTTCTTATCGATATACTTGTGCTAATGAATTGCTTATGTCAACTGTGCCGAGGCCTTACTTAATGCTCAATGGTACTTGCAACAGCCACGTATAGAATACCCATAACCATTGCCAGCGCATCGCTGCATAGCAAGTTGGTGAACTTTTAAATTTCTTGTAGAAGAAACTATACGTAGCCAATAAGAATACACTCTTTCTACACGCGTCAAAATTTAGTTCCACAGCAGTACATTTCCGGTTACGAAGTTAAATATATATTTGACTTCAATTATTGCTTTTAGTTTCGCATGTTCATTTGTTTCCTTAGCATGCGGTTTGTGAAAATGAGAACAGCGACAACTACAATAATGCTATTGTAGCAACGAGATGTTTGCCTACAAAAATGGAAGGGGAAATCATACATGTAAGTTGGCCGACTTACACGACGAGAAAAAAATCCAAATAACTATTCGAAAAATGTTATATTATGAAGTAAAATCCTATTGACAAACGTAAGAAATCACCTGGTATTATGTCGATTGTAGCTAGGAATTTTTATTATGGCAGTGGTTATTTATTTATGTAGTGTTTTGAGAGCTCCTAAACAGCGACAAGATCTTAGTAAGATACACTTTATTGAGGAATAGAGAAGGAATGGCCCTGGCCAATTCATTCTCAAGATTCGCCAGCTGGAGTGATTTAGGAAAACAAAAAGGTTTGACCAGGAATCGAACCTAGGTCCTCCCGAATGCGAGTAAAATGGTTCACCACTGCGCTACTTTGCTTTATAAGGGTTACTATAATGGTTATTTCTACTGTATCACTGCCTTAAAGGCCCTGTCACACCGTCAAATATGCACCTCCAAATATATTTAGCAATAATATTTAAAGAGGAAAGAGGGCACTAAAATTATTCCTTCCTACTTTCTATCGAATAATCTTATACAGCATGTATTTGAAAATGTATCACACTGTCAATTATGTTTTTCTGAGAGAATCTAGTCTGAATTTTTATTTTAAAATTATTTTCAAATTCAAATACTGCTGTGGCATCCATGCAGTCCATTACAAGAAAAGCAAATTTCATTAGCTAAAAATAATACATAAGTATTCAATTGTGAATCACCTTCGCGCCATAATTGTGGTCTTATGAATGCTGTAATGTCATGTTCTATACTCTGTGCTTATTTATGTGTTCTGATAGTGAAGCCAGCCTGAGTGAGGCGAGCACGTCGTGGAGGCTTGGCCGAGTCGTTAACGAGAGTTCTAAATGTGGCCGCCGCTCAGGAACAAACTACCGGCCCAGCTGAGTCTGACACTCGTGTTGGCAGGGCGACTGTGCACTCGGCTCGTCACTTCTGATGAGAGAGGGAAACTTCCGCTCGGACACGGTTTACTATGTCTCGCCAAGCCACCGCCGCTTTACATCACCGGAGCAAGCTCCTCAGCGCGGGGGTAGTACAAGCCCTGGGGAGTGCTCTTGTCCACACAGTTGTCTTGCATTTGAAACGCGGCGGAAAAGATAAGCTAACCCCCTCACTCCCCCCACAACCATAAAACTGTTATACTTGAGCCATGCTCTCTTGATATTTAGAGCAAGCCGAGTCTCCCCGGCAAGCCCTGGCTCCCGTTATCATTTAACCGCGACTCGCCAAGCAACCTATTCTCAGAATATTTTATTGTATTTCCCCTCCCTTGTATCGCGGTGTTTTGTACGTCTGTTCACGCCCGCGTGCACTACGTTTCCTGCAGAAATGCTTAAGGCGCCCGTCTTTCTGGAGTTGCTGTCAACATTTAAGCGATAAGGACGACACTGCCACGCGTATCAAGTGCGCCATCGCCGCTACGCGCAAGACTCTGTACTGGCGTGCAGTGTTCTCGTCGTGCTGCGTCGGCCTATGGCACTTTGAGCGGTGACCCTATAATTTCATTGGCGGGAAGTTTGTAAGAAGGTTCAATGTAGGGCCCTATACTAGTTTTGCAGGAAATCGCCCACAGTATTTTAAACTATAACAGTGTGAAAATGTAGTTTTTGGCCATTTTGAAGAGCTTCAAAATGGTGTTTGCAATAAGCGTGGTGTGTTAAAAGTTGTATTCCACCTCTTTTAATGTGCAAACAGATTGTGCACACGTGAAATACTTTGTTTTTAAAGCGTGTATTACGAACACATCAGTTCGCGTGCAAAGTACACAGGCGACTTACATATACATATATGATATGTCCTTCACTGATGTACCGATATCAGTTATAGATAATATGTAAATACAAGACAGGTGTATACTACGCTCAAAAGTCCCAGCACAAAACATCAATAATATGCCTAAATAACGTGAATATGGTGAGCAAGTAAATTCCTTATATAATTGTATATAAATCATACATTCTTCAGTGAATATACACATATTGACATAGCGTACACATTAATTTTACATACATGGTACGTGCATCAGCAAAGCATATGTATACTTAAGCTGTAATATTTAAATGTCTGTCCATTTGTAATGTAGAGCTGAAATATACATAATGTTCTCACTGACAAACTCCATCAAGTGATTGCTCACATAAATATAGACAAAAAGTAAATGCATAACATTTAGCTTAACTCTCTTCCTAAGGATGGTACACGCCCGTAAATATGATGGAGATGAGCAATAGGTTTATTGTGAATAGCAGGGAACCAAATTTACTAAGACCTCTGAAAGTACGTGCAGTGTGCCAGTAAATGAACATACACATGTTAAGAAAATACTGTAAGTGTACATACGTAATAGGTTAGGAAAAAAATGTTGATTGCCAGCCGGGTATATTCAGTCGCATTGGAGGCGAGTGCAACGTCTCCCTACTATGTGTGCACGCGTGGCACTGCCTTTACTGGTACACTACACGTATTGTCAGAGCTCTAAGTCAATTTGGTCCTGTGCCATTCGCAAAACAACCTGTCGCTGCTCATCTCCACTTTACTGGCATGTACCATCCTTTGGAAGTGAGTTAGGCTAAATCCCATGTGTATACATTTGACAGAGTTTTTCGGTGATTTTTGTGAGCAACCTTTACATACAAACATGTATAAGTATAACAGATGCAGGCTGTGTTCTATTTCAGTGCAATGTGTCCTTGATCACTTGCCCTTGATCCCTTCTCGTGTCACGAGCCCTTGTTACCTTCATGAGAAATATTCTTTTGGGAATTTGGATGCCTGTGTTCGTTTTGTTATGATATTAACCAGCTCATAAACTATTATGTTATTGAGGAATAGGATAAGGTATCGGGATAAACCAATAAGATAATTAATTAATCAAAGAGGGACTAAAGCATTTACTGGACATCTCAACACTACAGACTTTTCTCAGAATACAAACAAAGTGGCCAAGGGAAAAGGAGAAAAGTGAAGGTTAATTAGTTGGCGGAAAGGAGCATGGTTGAGAGGGAACTCACCTGAGTCTCGCACCCTGGACTCGTTGCCCCGATGTAGGACGTCGCCGCTCCAGGACCCGCAGCTGACCAGCCTGATGACACTCGCCGACTGTGTCGCTCACAGCCCTCGTAGCGCCGTCCACTCTTCGCGCCCCTCTACGTGTGTGTGTGTTGACGTAATCCGTTCTGATTGGCTCCCGTTGTTCGCCGGAGGCGGAGTCTGCTCGTAGTTTGTTTTAATTACACTGGAATGCCCTTAGATTAGCTGGACCCACATTTTCTGTCGCTGTTTGCGCATTTCTCTGATGGTTGATGAATTCCATTTCGGCCCGATGTTATACTTTGATAGTTTACAAACTCGTCTGTGGCCTCCTTCCCGGCTGTTGTTTAGACAGGTGGTGCACAACGGGTCCATGCGTAACAACCCCCTCCCCCTCCCCAAAGTGACGAAAAGAGATGTCCTCATCTCTGGAGGGATGCTGGAGAAAGTAGTAGACTGTATAGAAAGATGTGAGATATGTGCCAGAGAAATAAAGTTTGATTGCGCCGATAGTAGTAGTAAAGTAGTTTAGCAGGAATGTAGTTTCGATAGTGGGTCCGTAAATATCGTGAATGTGTTGGGCTGTATGAGTACGGTGTCACAATAGCGGAAAATGAGAAGTTGGCAGCATTGCAGGTTTGATTTGGCTCGATGAACTGTGAACACGTGGGGGCTGGTCGTGGACTTGCTGACCAGCGATGTCGGCTGTCTTCCTGGTCGCTGTCCGTGCGTGACGTGGATGAACTTGGTTAAGCTNTTAATTCCGACACTTTGTTGGTGAGTGAAAAAAATAAATTTGAAACAAAATTCCCTAGAAATATATATATCACTATGTCGACAGTATTTAAAAATTACATATTTTACAAATTTACATACTTACATCCTTACGAAATTACATAGTTAAAAATTACATATTTCATATTTTGTATATTAGAAATACGCCTGTGTTGAGGCTGATAGTCAGTAAAGTAGTGTCCTTTGAACATTTAGTGATATTTATTCTCTCTTACTGAATAATTAGTAGCATTCTGTCCTTCACAACATAATAATCTTCTTTGAACAGTAGTAGCGTCAGTAGTTAGAAATGGTACGTTCTGAGGCAACGGTGCTGGTGCCGGGAGCCAAGGTCGATGACGTAATTTTCCCCTTTTTTCCCTAGCATGCTCCCGTCTTCAACTGCGAATAAGGGTGGCTTGAATTTTCACAGCAGGAATTGTTTTGCAAAAAACGCTTACCTTAAATGTTTCACTTGAATGAAGAATATGTTGAGCACGTATCAAATAATGATATGTAAACTTATTATGACAAGTCTATAAAACAATATTTTGAAATTTGACCTTGACTTTGGCCATTTATGACCGCCATGGAATACATGTTGGAAAATAATTTTACCTTGAACTTGACCTCTAAAAAATCACAGAAAAATCGTAAGAACTTTGCGTTTGAAGACGGGAGCATGCTCCCGTCTTCAGCTTCGACGATGGCGAATCGCCATAGTCGAAGCCTCGAAGTTATTACAATTTTTCTGTAATTTTTTGAGGTCAAGGTCAAGTTCAAATTCATATTTTCCTCGAGACACTTTCAAGAGCCTCGCATAAAATATTAGGTCCCTTTATCGTTGTGTGCGGTAGCATCCTTTATGATTGGCAGCCAGCTTCGGCAGTGACGAGACACTTTCGAGAGCCTCGCGTAACATGTTTGGTTCCTTTATCGTTATCGGCAGTAGCGCCCTTTATGATAGGGTGCCAGCTTCGTCAGGGACGAGACACTTTCGAGAGCCTCGCGTAACATGTTAGGCCCCTTTATCGTTGTGTGCGGTAGCGTCCTTTAAGATAGACTGTCAGCTTCGTCAGTGATGAGACCCTTTCGATTCTTCAGCCAAGATGACAGGTGCTGGCATGGAAGAGAAAGTTGTCTTCTCTGGATGCTGCTCCCTCGCCCTCGGGCGGTTCCCAGTTACGGTGCTTGGTCAACACGCCTACAAAACAACCTTGGTGGATCAGGAGTTGTCTTGGGGAGCTGGTGACATCGACGTAGGGAGCCCCGGAATTCGTGAGCATGAAGTTTGAATACTGGCACCACTGCAGCCCCCTGGAAGCGAGAAGTCTATCCATGGCACCACCCCGGCTCCCAGGAAGTGAGTTGTCTATCCACCGTACCACTGTGGGCCCCAGGAAGCCAGTCGTCTATCCACCACACCACCGCAGCCACCAAGAAGCGAGTTGTCTATCCGCTGCATCACCGTGGCCCCAAGAAGCATGTCGTTTATCCACCCCACCACCGCGGGTCCCAGGAAGCGAGGTGTTTATCTGCTAAACTGCTACGCCCCCTAGGAAGCGAGTCGTCTATCCACCACACCACCGCGACCCTCCCAGGAAGGTGGCATCGTCGTAGGGAGTCTCGGAATGTGTGAGCATGAAGTTTGAATACTGTCACCACCGTGGCCCCCAAGAAGCGAGTCATCTATCCACCACACCACCATGGCGCCCAAGATGTGAGTCGTCGATCCACCACACCACCGTGGCCCCCAAGAAGCGGGTCGTCTATCCACCGCACCACCGTGACCCCCCAGGAAGATTGCATCGTCGTAGGGAGTCTCGGAATGCGTGAGAATGAAGTTTGAATACTGTCACCACCGCAGCCCCAGAAAGCGAGTCGTCTACCCACCACATCATCGCGGCTCCCCAGGAATGAGCAACAAGTTGCGGCAACACGAGGAGGGCGGGACGAGAAGTTTGGACAGGCCTCCAAACCAGACGGTTGGCGCACTTCCGGCAAAATAATAATAGTTATGTAGAAATGTATTAGTCTGGCAATATACTTGCTCACAAACTTGCCGTATATTGGTTTTTACATGTTGTCTTGCAATGCGAGGGTGATTCAAATAGTGCCAAAATCCTATTTTTGTTCGAATTTCCCACTAAGCCGCAGTAGATGACCGCAGCTTTGTCACACAGCCATTATGTGGCACATTGCTTCAGACCGCACAGTGGATATGGGGTATAATGATCACGATAGCTGCGCAAAACCAGCCTCCGTGACCCAGCATTGCTTTTCCACCAATACGACTATCATAAACGACGGGGACAGGATTTGAGGTTAGAACACAGTTTGGTAAACAAAGGCTTTGAGATGTTTGCATACGGCCTCTAACCAATTTTTTAATACAATTAGATTAAACTCAAATCGGTAAAAATATTCTATTCATATAAAAGAGTTTGTCTTTCGAAAATTAAGATTCAAGCTAAGACGTGCACTGTTGACCACGTGACTTTGACAGTTGTGTTGGTGTGGGGTAGGTCAATGTTGGGTACATTCGCAGAAGACGAAAAATATGTCTACATTATCTTCAGTTTATGTTTCAGACCCTTCCGACATCAGTTGTAAGCAGACTCCGCTCACGCGAACATAGTAAAGCGTGGAAGTGCGTAGTGTAATATGGTTTTTGTCCCTAAAGGGCACCTCACTAGCCGAAATTCATCATCAACTTTTTGAGTTGTACAGTGCTCTTGCCATGCGACGAAAACAGGTATGAGTTTGTTGCACAGTGTTCGGGTGGATGTGCAAATTGAGCAACGATCTGGTCAGTCAAGCACGTCCACTGCAGAGCGTGTACTGTTTTGAACGCTTGATTCAGGACGATCGTCGCATTCGACTTAGCGATATTGCTAAGAAACTCAACATCTCAGTGGGTATCGTGCACAGTATCGTTCATGAGCAACTGGGCTACCGAAAGACGTGTTCACGCTGTGAGCTATGGCAACTCACAGAAGGTCACAAAGTCACTAGGGCAGGATAGTCTCTCGAGCACTTGATGCAGTTTCATGAGGAAGAAGTACCGTTCATGCGCCGTATTGTTACAGGGGATGAAACATGAATGCGTCATGTGACACAGGAGACGAAGCAATCATGCATGTCATGGAAAAACACCTTTTTCTCCGCCTTTCAACTAATTCAGAACAGCTTCATCCGCGAAGGAATTTATGGCGACGGTCTTATGGAATCACGTGAGCTCACGGTTGATCTCCTGACCAAGGTGAGCGAGATAGAACGCTGTCACACGTTGGGGGCGGTTGTGGGAGGCAATTCGCAGAAAACGACCTGGACGTCTCGTGTGGCAGCGGGGGTGTGGTGGTTAGACTACTCACCTCCCGGGTTAGATTCCCGACGGGGTCGCTCCCGGATTTTCGTATGTGGGAATCGTGTCGGACGATGCCGCTGGTCATCGGGTTTTCTCGGGGATTTACCGTTTTCCCGCCCTTACATTCCGGTGCTGCTCCTTACGCACCTCGCCTTCGACTCTCAATACCTCGATGTTAAGAGCCACCCAAATCTCTTAACTCACTCGCTGGACGTCTCACGAAATGCGTTGGGTAACACCTGACCACACTCGGCAACGGACATGCGTGTGAACGGTTACTGCGCTTGTGGTGCGAGGAGCCGGACAATACTCCCCACAGCCCTGACCTCGCACACAGTGATCTCCATCTCTTCGGACCATTGACGAAGCACCTGGCTGGAGGGTGATTCACAACTGATACGGAAGTTCAGCAAGAGAGCATGATGTGGCTTCAGGTACTGGCTGCACATTTATTCTATGCTGGCTTCGATGCCTTGGTGTATCGTCGGAACAAATGTTTCGGCAAGCATGGATACCATGTTGAAAACTACCAGTGTATCTGCTTGTGGAATAAAGTTTGCCCATAAGAGCTCTAGTTACCCCGCTTTTTGAATCAACCTCGTAATCTGTAGACTTAAATTAAGTTGTCTAACGATAGTTTATGTACCATGCCCTCTTAAAGGTGCATCTTGAGAAGCATAAATAGAGGAACTGTGACTATAGTTCATTCATGGTAATTCCGACTTTTCTGAAGCATTGGTCAAGTTCTTCTTTCAGGCTATCCCTCCGCCTCATATGCAAAAAAAAAAAACGCTTAACTAAGTCTAGAAAAATCAACACCGAATGGATAACGTAGCACTTTTATGAGCACTCCGTTTAATAATATTCTGCATGAGAACTATTTCTTTCTAGGAATTACCAACAAACCTATTTTCTCTCTGTGCTTATTCGTATTAGTTATAAATTAAATATCATAATTTATACATTAAATAAAATTAAAGTTCAATTTAGTCAGAAATAAGATACTTAACAGAAGTATAAACGCTTGTGATACGCGACATATTTAGGAAACAAAAATACACGTACAGTAATACATAATGTGATTTTTTAAAGCGGAGAATATCCGTAACGGAGCATAATTGAATGTGTACGAGAATAATTTTTAAGATTACATAATTTTGCTGTTCAGAATTAAAATAGAAGGAGTATTTAAAATTTCTGGAGCATGATTAAGATATAGGGTGGTGGTGGATTTCCCCCACCCTCACAATTTCTCTCTCTCTCTCTCTCTCTCTCTCTCTTTATCGACCTACATTGTATCTGCCCCTTATTTATACAGAAATGCTCTTTGTTGTATGTTTGATGCCGAGAAGGAGCTGTGACGAAGACGCCTTGAGCCAGTGGGCTCCCCCACAGCGGCTCGTGAAGACTGTGTTTGTCCGCTGGACAGTTTCCAAAAGCTGCTGCGGGCTATTTCCAGTTCTCTTCCGCGGACAACACGCCGCCAGCCAAGTGTCCCTCGCGACCTGCGTCCTCGTTAGACAATGAACCCTTGTCTCTCAGCCGTGAGTGCAGAGCAGGGCTTGTGTGGAGACACCCGCGGGCTGTTTGGAGGCCCGCAGTCGACTAACTTGACTTATTACCTCACCCGTCCATCTCCCGACCTCTCTCTCGTACTGAGGCCTGGCTCTGTGGTGATCCTCAGACTCAACAAACATCCCATGCCTCTGGCTTTGTCACCCTGCCCCAGGACAACATACATCAGTTTGCGAAAAGGTAGGGGGGGTGTGTGTGTGTAAGGGGGAGGGGTAAGCGTTTGCCATTCACAAGACCTTGTGTGTGTATATATAAGTAAAAGTTTGTAATTATGTATGTACGTACGTATGTATGTACTTAATAACTGAGAATGTGGGAGAGAAAGAAAAAGGTTGAAAATAAGTATTGACGTGGCAGTGTTACGTGCAGAAGGGCGTTGTAACTTAAGCCGTCTGCGATGCGGCTAGACATTAAGACGCCAGTCTACCTGGCGCAAGAACTGGCTTGCGGTCTGTATGTGATACACGTGTTTAGAATTAACTATTTCATGTGTGCACAGTCTGTTAACAAAATAAAATAAATAACACTTCAGACAAGTGCGAAATACAACTTTCAACACACCATGCCTACCGAGCACATTGTGTGTAAACTCTTCAGCATGGCCACAAATGACGTTTCTAGACTGTTACAGCTGAACACCAGTGAAGTGACACGGATACCGCTTGAGGTAGCAGGACGAGAACCCTGCACACCAGTTCAGAGCCCGGCACGTAGCGGCGATTGTGCTCTTGTAATGCGTGCCAGTGTAAACCTTATAGCTCCCGTGCTTCTCGGCCAAAAAAAAAAAACGATGCAGGCAGGCGGGACCCTTAAGTATAGCCTATTCGCGGTTACTTCACACTTTTTGAATCAAGCTTTTGACAATTCGCTTTATGTAAAACACTGTCTGTAAAATAAGTGTTCGCACGTATACTAGCATTCAGTAAACAAATGCTCTGAGAATACGATTTTCCCAAGAAAGGTAAAAACAAAACCATTATCTACAGGCTCCACTTTTTACTTTTATGCTATTAATATATACAAACAGAAAAATATAGTGAAAACGAAAAAAAAAATAAACCATTTTATGACTTCCCTGCGCAGTTACCATAAATAAAAGGGGAAAAGTACAAAGTGACATATGTAGTTAATCCATTGGCTTACATCGCGTGTAATAAAATCATACTGTTACATATCCAGTTTTCGATAAATTCAACTTCCTGATGTATATATAAATATCTGTGTTTTCTTCTGGGGCGAACGAGTAAGTGGGTTTCCTCAGAGTACTTCAATATTTTGTACACACAAATTTTATGGTGGAATGCCTTTTGTGGGCGCAAACTTGGCTCTTTACTGTAAGAATAACCGCATTTATATAGGAAAAAAAATGACAGTTGACGTTCTGACACCGTGAGGTGAACATCGATTTGGAAGCGCTCTCTCGTCATACCACGAAGATGAATTGTGAATACGAAGGCCTGACTTTGACCTCAACGATCTTGGAGCCGCGAACTGCGTCATCGCTAACTGGTTGTCGCCAGTGCGGATTCTGCGATCGAGTTTTCACCTATGGTCAAAATGTTCGTCGGCATGAGAGAAAGGCTTGAATGGAGAGTCCTTTTCCCGCGATGAAGCATTACGACATTCCAGAAGTGTTTCCGGCAATACCTCTTGCTGCATAGATTTGTACCGATTCGACAGGTGATTGTGATAAGACAGTTAATTCTAAAGACGGAATGAGTGCAGCAGAGTAGGTTTGTGTGGAATGTACACTTGCAAGACTTTGACGTGAAGTCAACGAACTTCAAAATAAACTGTCGTTGGCTCTAAATAGTGATGAGCAAACAACTCCCGGTACAAAGAAAAGCAAACTTAATATAGAATAAAAAACAGGAGGTGAAGATGACAATGAAAAGAGCATTGATAAAAATGAACATGAAGACAGTGATAGTGCTGAAGACAATAATTACCACTTTCTCGATGCACTGACACACCCCTCCAACACATTTGCTGCAACAAGCGACATGAAGAAGGCAGAAGACGCCGAGAATACTGGCTACCTATTTACCGAAGACCTAAATTAATTTGTCGATAGACTCAGATATTTGATTGACCTTCAAAAACGTGGGGATCTCTGGCACGTTGACGAAATATCTTCAATCATTAGTAAGCTGAAGAGTCGGGGATATATCGCATGATTTGATGAACTTCTTTCTTCTGAAATTGTAATTACAAAATAATGATACATCATTATTATAAAATAATTTGTTTTTCTTTACTTTTGTATGTCGTATCCATTTTTCCCTAACAACTTCTAAAGTGGTGCCATGAGAACTCGACTATTAACGGAACGATCTGCAAATAAAATGATAATAATAAAGACTTTAATATAAAAATGCATGGATAGTGGACTGCGAACAAAACATGTACGAATTTAGAGACCGTTGGCGAACGAATGTAATTTCTATACATATGGGTGGGGGACAAAGGATTGATCGAAGGATCGATCGAATGATTGGGATTGATTAGAAGGATTGGGATAGATCGAAGTATTGGCATGGTTGTTGTGAATCGTGGAGGAGAAATGCGAAGGATTGTCGTGGATTGAGGTGGATTGCAAAGGATTGGCGTGGATTGGTATGGGTTGGTGTGAATTGGTATGGGTTAATGCGGATTGGCATGGGTTGGTGTGTGGATTCATGTGTGAATTGGTGTTGATTGGTGTGGATAGCTGATTTTGGTGCTGATTATGGTGCGTGTGGTGCTGATTTTGGTACGTGTGGTGCTGATTGTGGTGTGTTCGGTGCTGATAGTTGTGTGTGGATTGTTGTGGATACGTGCGTGGATTCGTGTGTTGATTGGTGTCGATTGGCGTGTGTGTATGTGGTACTTATTGTGGTGCGGATTTATGGAAAAATTGCGAAAGATTGATGGATCTATGTTCAAGAAGAGCACAGGAGATAAGACTATTGGTATTTCAATTAACACTAAGTATGCCTATAAAAGTGATGGCAGATGCTGATCCATACCATGATTTTAACATGACTTGGGCAGGCGGTTGCTACTCATATGAAGGCCTTAGATTGGTCACATATATTAAAATAATTCTGAGTAGCATACTTATATCTACATAACCGTCGAGACAATGAATAATTTACATATTCTGGTATCATATAATATTTATACTTCAAGAGAGGAGACTGGAAATGCAGTAACTGAATGAGAGTGTTTTGCATGTTTCCGCAATACTGTAAGTATAATTTCAGTACAAATTAAAAATAAATAAATAATTTGAAATTAAAAAATTATTTTTAAAATCGGATAATAAATACAAATTTTCGATTTGACATACCCTGTGCTTATTAAACCAATATGGCCGCCATTGTTCTGCCCTCGAAAAGTGAGCCTCCCAAGCCCTGGCGAGGCTAATCGTATACTGGATATAGAGCTGTGAAAAGTCCAGAAATGTGTTTTTAAAAATAAATTTCAAATATTTTTTATACATTTTTTGAATTTTTTGGTATTATTTATACATTTTTAAAGTTCTTACAATTTTTGGGTTTAAGGTCATTCAATGTCATGGGCATGAGTTTAAGGTCATTCAATGTCATGGGCATGGCTTCAAGGTCACATGTCAAGGTCACCTGGAACCAACATGGCTGATGAGATGGACACTGGTCGACGTGGCGAGGGCCGGTCGTGTCAGCAGCTTAGTCGATCCACCTGTCATTGAACCCCAGACATCCTACACGTACATCTTTAAATAATGTTTTTATTTTTGAAGTTATATTTCTTTTGGCGCGTTGAGGGTAAAAGCTTAGTGTGCAACGGAAGTTGCGCGCGCACAGTGTAACGAAATCCGAAAGTGAACGTGGTAAGGGTACGACCCAACGTCATGCACGTATAGTTGCGCGCGCACAGTGTAACGAAATCCGACAGTGAACCTGGTATTTAAGCGGTATGACCCAAAGCGCATGCGCGTATCGTCTAGCTATGTACAATATAACCACGTGTAATGTTGCACATGGTTATATTTGAAACCAACAGAAAATAAGTTCATGTAATAAGCTAATTGAAAAACATTTCATTTATATAAGTAATTCATTGTAAATATATATATCATATAAATTAATTTTACTTGCATTGTGCCGTGAAAAATTTGTTTGTGACAAAAATTGTATAATAAAATTTTGAAAGTTTTTTCGCGTATTTGACGTTAATTTTTTAAGTATTTAATTATGTTCTTTAATCAAACCTTTATTAATTGTATTTAATGTCTTTCTTCAATCATTTTATCGTGTTACTACTGACATAAATTATTTGCATACATAATAAAAAAATTTTTAGTCACCCCAAAGAAGTATAACTTCTAACGCGCGTACATAAGTACAAATGCCTGTGTTTTTACTTCTATTTTTTTAATTCTTAAGAAATTATTTTTTATTTTGGTGATTTTTCTTGATTTTTAATGTTTGGAAGGTGGGAATGGGGTGAGGTGAGAGTGGTGGGATGAGTATGAAGTTACGTGATATGTTCTTCAATTTTTAGAATAATTTTGTTTTTTCGGTCATTCCCGAATGTTTGTGAATGGGTGGATTTTGGTGAAGGGGTAGGTGGTTGGTTAGGGTGGTGGGGTTAGTGTGAGGTTAACGTTAGATGTCCCTCGCTTTTTACATTTTTTCGATTGTTTTAAATTTCATAAGAATTGCCAGAAGGTGTGGTGTGGAGATGTAATGAGGGGATGGTGATGATGGCGTGAGCAATGGACGGGCGTCTAATGTTATAGGTTACTCAATTTTTAAGTTTTTTTTTTTTTTCCATGATTGGGTGGTGGGAAGGGTGTGAGGCGAGCTTGGCTCTAGTGAGGTGAGAGGGTGGTGAGTCCGTTTTCTAACGCATCCGTGCATTGCATCGTAGAACGGACCTAATAGGTAGGAGAACAGTAAAACGGTACAGTCGTAGTTACATTGTGGGCTTTCATAGCGTGTAATAAAGTGCCGCTGTTACAGATGTAGTTTGCAGAGGAAAGTACTATAACGACGGAAGCACTGCACGCCGGTTCAGCGCCTTGCGCGATGAGCGTTGAGGCGCTGATCGCGCGTATCAATGTCGATGTGCCTCGAACGAGAAAATCCCGGACCCGTGTAATCTTCAGCAGGGCTGACATAAATGTTGAATTAACGGTGAACAGGCTGTAGTAGAGTGAGCTCACCTGTGATTACGAGCACCATACACCGGCAGGTCGGATACTCTGCTGTCTGCGACGCTAAACTCTAACCCCGCCACAGAACACAGTTCTCACATACACTGCACTCCCGCTGCTACGGCAACACCCGGTGAGGTAGTTTCCCAACTACACTCGGCCACGCTCTCTCTGCCGCCGCTTGCTCGCTGTATTTTCGTCACGGTCGCTCTTCTGCTGCCAGTTTCCTCCTCGCGGCAATTACACTGCATCGCAACACTGCGCTTCCCGGCAGAAGTGGGGCCGCGGTGGTCTAGTGGTCAGACTACTCGCCTCCCGCCTAGGCAAACTGAATTTTCGCATGTGAGAATTGTGCCGGACGATGCCGCTGGCCGCCCTTGCATTCAGGCGCTGCTCCATACTCACCTCGCTTCAACTTCTTCGGCTCTCAAGACCTCGACGTGAAGACCCACCCAAATCTCCCCACTACAATCTCTCCATCGGCAGGGCCACAGAGTATATAATACACAGAGACGAAATGGCGTGGCGGTTCCTTTGATGTGAGCGTGCCCATTCTCTGTTTGGCTATGCGAGGTTCAAAGAACAGGTTTCATTTCTCATTAGTAAGGACCTCCAAAATTCGCGTTATTTTTTGGCGTCGAGCTGAAATCCATAGTACGGTATATACTAGACCCGGCGTCGTTTCTTCATTGGCTGCTGCCTAAATGTGAAGTCACTCCCTTCAGAGTGAACTACTCGTGATTGGGGCACAAGATTGTGAAGTGTTCACTTATTGGCACAGAGTTACCGGGGCGTGTCAAATAAATAAATGTCCAATGACAAACCGATTGCAACGGAAAAATATTTGAAGTTTAAAATGTCCTCAAATTATCTGCAATAAAAAAAAACGCAATTTCGTTTTTGTTTTAAGAGGCAGGTTCAAGATGGTGGCAAAAGGTCAAGGTCACACAATATCATCAGATGTCAAGGTCACATTATATGCAAGGTCAAGGTTGCTTGTCACGGTCCCTGCTATTGTGAGCGGGGCAAATGGATTTTCTGTGTTCGAGCATTTTTTCTTCATTCCTTAGATAAGTACGTGTACATAATTTTTTAAACGAAATAACTTTATTGCCTTGGACTGAATAACTCAATTCATCTCGTAAATGGAAGTGAATGTGTGACTCAGCTGGTCTGTCACCTTGGCGCCTTACGAAACACTAGACTAGTTTATGTACCATCCCTTCGACTCGTCGATACCTGGGCAGTGCCTACACCGTCGGTCAACCACCTGGCTGCCTTACAAATTCTCAAGATGTGAGTTGATCACACACGAATTCGGACCGGGTGGACGCGATCCTTCGCTAGTGATGCGGGTTGTGAGTGTTTGAGTAGTTATAAAATGAATGTTCTAGCGATCGGGACTGGGAACCGGCGGCCGTCGTCTTTATTATCTTTCCCTCTCCCCCAAAATGTTATTTTTCCCTCGGAAACAGCAAAAGTTCCCGCAAAAATGTGTTTTGCACAATGCGGCTGACTTTTGCACTCTCCGGCGGAAATTGTGCAAATGCCCGCCGGAGAGTGCAATAATTTACAAGCACGTTCTGTCTTTCCATGTCGGCACCATCCATCTTGGCTGAAGAATGCTCGAGTTCATTCCTTCCAGTCTTCCCCCTTCCCGGTTATCTCTCGCCTGCTCTATCTATTGGGGTTTTCTCATATTCCTTCCGGTCTCCTTTATTTCTCTCTTGCCTTATTTTCTCTCACATCCCTTCCCGTCTTCTTTACATTCACCCTTTCCTCTCTCTTACCTTCCGAGCCCTCTATCTTGGATGTTCCCTCATCACTGTCGTCTGCTGCCACTTTTGTTTTCTAATATTTATTCTGGTCTCCTTTCACCTGATGTCCTGGCGGGTACGAGTCTCATGCTCTGTCATTCCACCTTAGCGACATGGAGCGAAGCCTGCCGACCTGCTAGCCTAGAGTCACAACGCACATGTGTCGAGTACGTCGTAATCCCACTAATAAGCATCGTTTACTGTAATTTCCGAACCATTTAAAATACAGCCACTAAATTCATAACACAGGTGCCACCTCTGACAGCGAAAAGGACTGCACTGTAGAATATGCCCTAAGTCCACCTATAAGCATAGTTGGCTGTTTATTTCCAAACCGTTTTAAAATACAGTCACCAAATTTATAACATAGACATCGCCCCTGACAACGAAAAGGGATCGCTTGGTCAAGTAATATTTAAGGCAACTTACAAGAATAGTCTACCGCCATTTCCCGTCCAGCAAAGCTATAGTCGTCAATTTCATAACAGAGACATCATAGCTGACAATGAACTTGATGGTAGTATCAAGTATGTCCTAAACCCTTGTATAAGCATAGTTGGCTATCATTTCCCACCCACCGAAGCTATAGTCACCAAATTCATAACATAGGCATCACTTCGGACGACAAAAAGGACCGCAGTGTCAAGTACACCTTAGGCCTTCGTATAAACATAGTTGGCTGCCATTTTCCACCCACTGAGGCTATAGTCACCAAATTCATAACATAGGCATCACTTTCGACGACGAAAAGGACAGAAGGGTCAAGTACACCTTAGGCCCTCATATAAGCATAGTCGCCCTACATTTCCCACCCACCGAAGCTACGAACACCAAATTCATATCGCAGACATCACTTCCGACTGCAATCAAGGACAAGTAGGCCTTAAGCCCTATTATAGGCATAGTTGGTCAGTGTTGGAGTTGAAGTTAGAGAACATGTAACAAGCGTCCATGCATGTAAAGAATATGAAGGTATACGTACAGACGTGTCGCAAAGCTACCACTGCACGTAGGTGTGTAGGCACTGAAATAACACACATATATGCATAGACCTGCACACACCCGTTAATCACCCACCACCGCCATTGTCGTCTGCTACAGCAGGTGTCTAACAACGCGGATCCTCCTCAGCAACAGCTAGCCTCCCTTCACCCACAGACATCCAGGCTGTATACATAAATGTGAAAATATATACATAAATAAACGTTAGCATGGGTAACAAACAACTATATACGAAAAAAAATCAAGATATATACAAATGTGCTGCTTGCATGATGTACGTAGTCTTGGGTAACGGTAAAATACATATATAGTAATATAACCTAACACCATCAGTCCAACACAAGGGCCGGAGGCCAGAGTCATTGTTAGCATGGGTAACCCTTAACAAACAGCCATACATTGTGGAAATAACAATACATAAGTAGTCGCAGGTTACATTAAACACATACGAGTTAATATAAATAAACACCATCAGCCTAATACGAGGGCCAGGGAACAGAGAGTTAAAGATATGAAACAGTCCGTACATGAAAAATCATTCACGTAACAAAAAAGGACTGACATACACACATGCACATCACCAGCATGATGTCATAACGAGCCACAATATAAAAATATCTCGATGGAGCCACAGCCCGTAATAGCCAACATGAGAAAGAACGAATGTTCAGAAGGGCCAACCCTAAAAATGAATACAAGACGTCAAGTACGATACACATTACGCCACTTGTACAGACTGTTTTACTATGCTTGAAACAAAACAACATACATTTAAACCATTAGTAGTGCAAAAGAGAAGTCACTACTACACGCCGATACAAACAGATAGAAAAAATTATTATTATAAAAGCAAATAGTTATACACTGGTTGTTAAGTGCTAATATTTTGCGAGTATAGAGTCCTGTACGTTATATTAGGCAAAATTTACCATTAGGACAACAGTGCTACACACTAATTCACACAGATAAAAAAATAAAATTTATAGGAAAAGAGTTATAGGCCCTTACCAACCACCGCAATCACATATTAGACTAGCGTTGGGTACTGTACGCTGTGTGTTAAACGATGCTAGACAAGACCAGACCATTCTGGTTAGTGTAACAGAATAGCAAACGACCTCCTTTAGAACCGATTGGAACAAAACTATAACATTCAGATTACATCCAACACTCGCAACACTAGCAGCAGAACACGTCCGACCCGACTGACGTACGATCATACTAACATCTTGGGAATCTGTAAGGCAGCCCAGGTGGTCGAACGGTGGCTCGAGCACCATGCAGGTTTCGGCAAGTTTAAGGGATGGAATATAACACTAGCTGAGAGAGATGCATCAGGCTCCAGTGTAGCAGACCAGCAGAGTCTCACATGCACTTCCTTTTACAAAAGAAATTAAGTTATACAGTAAAAGGTAAAAATTTATCCCGTTTCAAATACTATATATACATGTACTTATTTTAAATACATACCATTTATAGTGCTAGAACTGTAAGCAAATTATGAAACGAATTACCCATGGATCGCCTGCCATAAAGTTTTTATTAATAAGGAAAAACCATTAAATGTCCAAACTTTGTAATGAAGAGTAAGGAGGTATCGCAGCACGTGCACACACGCGCACATGCACTTCAACTATGTACGTACTCTGCTTTTAGAAGGTTCAAAACATAAGGAGAGGGGTTAACTAAAAAAAAAACTTTTGTATCTGTTTCATACTGAGACCTGGAGGCCACGAGTGCATCTGTTAGCTATCAATGTGAAAACAGAAGCACAGGCCACAATGACCATCCTGCCTTTCTGTGCATGGTATAAATTACCGGCCAAGACAGCAACTCGGCACTGACAAGTATTGTAATTATGCCACTCTTGACAAAACACACATACTTTTTACGTATGCTATTTAAATTTTATAGGAAATAACTCTTTTACTGTCCGCGGCGGAGACACCGCATTAGACTTGAAAATAAGGTATCGCAGGTTCAATCCCCCACAGAATCCAATCATTTCACAGGTAAAAAAATAAAACATGATACACAATTAAAGTACTTCCGTGTGTTTTATATATCTACATATTTAAGTATCGAGCACATCGTGCAACAATCGCAATAAACTATATCTCCAACACAAAAATTTAATACACGACCGTACTCAATGTTTGTTCTCAAATACATACAGCGCCTGCCAGACATTTATCAGTAGGCAACAAGCAGGTCACACTGTGACAATCCGAGATGAGCAACACAAACTGTCATGTAGTGATAATCGTATACAAGCATGCATCGTGTAAAACATGGTTCCCACTTTGTCGTTGAGCGTGGTGGAAAGCAAATTGTTGCATCTACATTCATCTACCGCGATCATGTACGTGGTTACAATATGAAGACTGAATCATTGGTTGAAGACTTACCATCTGCAACACCGACTACATGTCAACAGCAAGGAACTCTGGAGATTCACTCCTTACATCATGACAACATGAAAGTAGTCATTGCATGTTCGCCCGCAGTGATAGTCTGAATAGACATAGCAAGAAGTGCAACGACAATGTTTGTTGTTCATTGGGAAGTGAGTGGAAGTATTGTAGCAAGACATTCACATGCAGCCTATCAGACATTTATAAACACATAGCAATAGGTACATTTTCTAGACAACAGGAATTTAAAAAATTAAACAAATTATTTTTTTTATTTGTTGAATTTAAAAAATTAAACAAATTATTTTTTTTATTTGTTTATATTCTTAACCAAATTACACACATACATAATATGACATTCAATAAAACCTCTAGCTCTGAGTTCATCAATAACAGAATTTATCTCTTCGCTGACAGAAATATATCCACTTCTCTGCAATGGTACCAACACCAATAGTCTATGAACCAAGCCATTGGGGTCTTCAGAAAATAAGTAGCTAGACTTCACGTCTCGCTTTGCAGAAGGTTCACGCTACATGTCTGCATCTATGTTCTTCTGAGATGAGTAGGTTGTGAGATACCTCTAGACCAGAGTACTAGAATCAAATCCACGTTTCTTCTTCCTCAACTTCAAGTAGCCCTTATGATCAGCAACATGTTTACACTTTTGCTTTGTAGATGTCGACACTTTATCACCATCCGTAGAGTATACATATTTCACTTCATCACCAGCAGACTTGGAGGTTACATTTTCGTTCTCGATGTCCTGGATAGTTGTAGCATCTTAGTTTTTCACTTTACATGTTAGCGGGGCAGGTTTTTTGTTCACAACTTCAGACGATCTGCAAGGCTCACACTCTTCATATTAAATGTCTGCAAATACTCGTATTTCCTTCTTTGCACACTGTTTTGGAACACTATGCACGCTTGGGTTATGTTATGGGCGCTCAAACCATCATTAATTTACACGACTAATCAGCAGGAAGGCTAGCCATAGCCATGCCATGTAGCAATAAGTTGCTGTCCCGTGCCAAGCAAAGGTGCATCACGTTTACATGTACCAGTATCTCTCTTTAGATTATAGCTGCTATCAAATGCTGTCCCGCAGTTAGTAATGATAGTAATTTGGAGGTTGGTCCTTTTGAACATTTGCCTTTCTCATGTCAACAAGCATGGAAGCTTTTGCTGTACATCTTTCCACAGGAGCAACACTATTTTCCTAGTAATTTTTCAGACATGAAAGAAAGTGCATCCATAGAGGAAAGTGCATCCATAGAGGAAAGCGCAACAGTAGGCTTCATACAATAATCAGCCTGTGCTATTTACATTAAAAGTTAAAAAAAAAAAAATAATAATATTTTTAAAAACTTAAGTTCTTTCCACAGTAGCAGCACAGGTATATACTAGGTCTAGCTTTTACTCTTTATACACATAGTTTCAAACACATTTCATCGGCGATATTTATGCATAGTTTTTTTTATGCATCCTTTTGACCAGTCACTTTATCTAGTTCTTTAATCACATTACCATACAGTCACATTCTCAACAGTTTCTTACACACAAGTCCTTCACCCAGCTGGAACTGAGGACAACACTTAAAGCAGACACCATTTAAATAAGCCCTGCGCTCATTATTCCATTAGGCGAGTGCCAGTCAGGCAATAGGTTCGATGTATTGTTTCGAGTGAAACCAAGGTATGTTATCTTTAAATGTTTAAGTGTCTCTCTTTAAATTATAGTTTGTATCCCATTATTGCACAGCATCTGTTTCTTCGAACATTCACTCTTCGTGTAGTCATAAACATCATACTCAATTTCACATTGCTGACCCCTTAGTACTGCCTTCATACAGTACCAATGTCGCACAGTTCTTTCTAACAACAACCGGACAGTTTTCTATGGTTGTAATAATTTATATCACCATCCAGCCGGTCGAAGACGAAACTGTGCTGTAATTCTCTCTAGTGTGATAGAGAGAAGTCAGTATGTGCCTATTTGCTAAGTGGATAGTACACTCTTGTTATCAGCTGTAAATGATTTACTGAAGCCAGGGTCTAACCTGAACCCTGGTGATCTTTTCTTCTTCCGCTTGACATAACTTTAGTAAACTATCAACAACAGAACTTTCTACTGTAGATGCATGACATACAGCTACAGCCGAGGTCTTAAAGGCTCTGGTACAATATTCACCATCGTGGGGCTCTGGTTTAGTATAGCTACAGTCCAGCCTATTATTATATTTGACAGCACCATGTTCTTCTACCTCAACGATAAGTTGGTTTATTATATTAGGTCTCGTACTTGACAGGAAAGAGCAAACATCTTTCTACGTAATTGTCATATTCGCTGCAACAAAATCTTTTAGAAGCCCCATAAATGCAGATCGTTTCAGGAAAAAGCCATTATACATTAGGCTTTGGCTTGTAGAGCCAAAGCCAAGAAAAGGCACACGAACCATACATATGAGCAGGTCAGACAGACTTCACTCAGTCAAAGGCGAACAAAACATTGAAGACTTAGCTGTCTACAGTTTATCATGTACAAACTGTTCATAGTAAACTGAGCACTTTTGAAAAGTCCATTACCTCCTCTAATTAAGATCTGCTTAATGCACATTGTGTATTCTTCCACCATATGCAAAATTAACATTGCCATGGACCTGATCACTTTACTCATGTGTCAGTCAAGTGAAAGAGCCAAATTGTTATAAAAAAAAGCATACTTTACAACTTACTTACTCTTACACTTATATGCCTTAAAAGATGGAGAGGAAAAGAAATAATTTCAGTATTCAAAAACGTTTACTTAACACTTTTAATTAAACATGAAGCCGTTACGGGCAGTGACATTTTTCAAATGTTGATTTCTAAAGTGCTCAATTTATCACAAACAGCCTATAATATAGCGGTAGAGTGGGCTGTTGACCTCTACCTCAGTCAACAAAAGACCAAAGATACAACTGTTAGAGAGTATTATTTATTTCCAATCAAAACTGTATTATTTACATTGGTTACAAAATTACACTTAATGGCAGCGCAGCATGTAAAAGCCCGATACTGTTGCGGTGACACGAAACTTATGAAATAACAATGTATGAAACTAATGTATGTAGATAAACTTAATTTATCCAGTATTACAAGACCCTAGCAATTAAACATACTGTATAATCAATCTGTTACCACTCTATGAGAACACAAAGTCACTACAAAAAACTTAGCAGCACCAATCACAGTGGGTAAAACTACTTTAAACCAAGAACAGTAATAAGATCAATATCCATAATGCTCCTAAATTGCAGAGTGGTCAGTTTTTTTGCTGGAAACACTAGATCAACAGTCTTCAGAAATATTTAAAGAGTAAAAAATTAATAAGCAGTAAACTCCTATGAAAATTATTAAAACTTCTAAGTTCCACTAAACACAATGTTCACTAAGATGACCTGAGGATACAATGACGCCACATGTGAAGTATGCTCCCTGAGAACAACACAGTATGCCACGAGTGTACATTGCTCATGTAGGCATCCACCATTCTACCATTAAACCAACCTGTATTTTACCAGGCATTTAACATTTTTGTCAAAAAAAAATTACACTTACCGGAAAAATTCTCTGTTTATTTCCCAATATTAGTGGCAAACATTTTCCAGTTATACTTTATAGTTAAATAATATTTTAGCAACATCATTATGGCCAATTAATTATCACGTACATTTTCATAATATACTATATAGATTTTCCAATTAACAGTTTTGCATTCCAAACACAAACAGATTTGATGCCCGTAGGACAACACAAAGGCACAAACAGTTCACATTACCTTTCGTTTTTCATCTGTATGGAGTTAAATTATTGAAAATTAAGAAACATAACCAGCATTATAAAATGTAGTAAACCTTTATTATTCACTCAAAACAAAACCTTGTTTTGTTTTCATTCTCTGAATATAAATGATAAAAACTAACAAGTCAGAGACAGAAGGTTATGAAGAATGAGCGGCCTCAATGCTTAATCCTTACAAATTTTGTTACAAACAGCAATGAAGCTATAAATGTCAACAACTCTGGGAGTTGGAAAAGCTGCCAAAACAGAAACAAAAAAGTAGCTTTGTGTATTTTCAACCATATTCCTGAAGGGACTTAAACCTATTAACTAAGAATGTATTAAAAGTGTTACATTATACATATTATACATATAAGGTGTAAAATTAATGAATTTAAGCAGGAAACTTATGTATCATCAGCTTATGCTGCAGTACACAGAAACTGCTGTAAGCACAGATCTGCAGAAAAAATGTTCTCATCACTATCACATTTTAGGCATGGAAACCATTACACTTCTAAAAAAAAAAAAAAAAAAATCTTAGTAATAACGTTAACTTGCAGTTCCGAATTTCAAATTATTTTACACATTTTGTGCTCAAGACAATTATTAAAAATATACTTCAATGTTACAAAATTATTTTATACAAAAAATAACTTGGTACATTAACATTATAAAAAATATGAAAATACTATGTATACTTTTGAAACAACACAGTAATGCGAGTGACTGCAGTAAAAATAACACTGTTTAAGTAGAACAGGTAACTACGTACCCTGTCCTTGCTGCGTCTTAGTCAGTGCTAGAGAACATCCAACATACCTCACATACAGCTCATACAGCTCATAAATACAATTTATGCATTCATATTAAAAACCAGTAATTCATTACTATAAAAGTAATATGTAAATATATATTTATACACTACTCACAAGTTCATTTTAATATAAAAGAATACACACATTTATGCAAAAAAATTAAGACAACTAATACATCTACTATACACAAGAAACTAACTTTCATACATAATTAAACTTTCACACACAAAGAACATGAATGCAGGAGCAATAACACATGTTTAAGGATAAAGTATAGAAAAATAAAAATAAATAATGCAGCAATGAGTGTTCCCTTTGTCAAGGAACTGATGAGATTTACTTGAAAGGCACATACCAACTGGATTACCTTTACTTTAGAAGTGCAATGTCAATAATACTTTAACAACTTAATTTTCTTAAAGCTCATTTCAAACTTGTAAATTAAAATGTAATGTCAAAGGCACTTGTGGGAGGTTTGCAAGACCACTTCTGAAATTTGTAAACAATTTTTATATACATTTTTATGTATAGTCAATTTTTACATATAGAAATAAACTGTGGTGAAGTTATCATTAAAAGTATTTTATACAGTTTTTCCTTTCAAATTATTTCGACCAACAGTAGTGATGCTTTACAATTCTCCCGACACAACAGTGCTGACCTATTATGCTTTCGAGGCTATGAGCACACATCTCGGAGATCACAACTTCTTCCAATGCTGCCACAACAACATTCGTAACATTTAAATAAAAACAAATAATTCATGCACACATGACACTGTATTAAAAATATCTCAACATAATTTGGACAGTCATCAAATTACTTAGTATAAATTATTATGCCTGTCTTTAGATAACCAGCTTATACTATATCAAAATAATGACAAAAACTGCAATTATTCCCAAGAAGGCACGGTCCACTTAAACACGCTAGTATAAAACTACAAACTTATTTATCAAAAACTAAAATTTTCTCTCAAAGTTCTAATAGAACAGTCACAAACATTCGTATAGACGTCAGTGACTACAAACACCACAAGACTCCTTTTACAACTTTAAGAATACTATATACATCTCATTTCTTGGGTTAAAAAAATGCATATGGCACATAAAAAATTTCATTTAAAAACTACAAAATATAAAACAACAGCTGACAAGAAATAGAAGATACTTTGAAGATCAAATAGACAACCTACTTGGGATGACTTGATAACTGTGATTACACGTCATTGTTTTCGACATACATTACAAAAAACCAACCAAAAATGTTCAAAAATGAACATTCCTCAGTTCACAAATAGTTGCAAAAAGTCCACTTTCACAAATAATAATATAAAAATGTGTTAAGCAGGCCGCAAACTGGTACCACATCACTTCCCAGCATACGTGGGGTTCTTGAAGGTAGACGTTGCTTGTTTGTAAATAGGATTTTCTCCCTGGAACAGAAGACAGTTAAGTCAGGACACAAGATGAATGGGCAGTAATGTCTTATCGAATGCCAATCTTACAGAACAAAGCAAATACAATTAATTTCGGAATTACCATACTGGTGCATTTGTTTTGAAATAGCCTCATTTTACATAAAACAATTCAGTTAGTTTTCATGTATGCATAGAACAAAATGTTATGTACTACACTGGACTAGTGTAGAGGGGTCCCAAGGTCTGCAAATTTCGTAGTTGTAAGGCGGCAAAAAGATAACTATTTGCTGAAGCGTAAATATCGGCTTTTACTGACCACAGACTGCATCTACACGACAGGAAAGGCATCAATGCCCTGAGTTCCAATCTGGTTTGAAGTAGCTCTTTCAAAAGGATATACCACCCTCGGAAATAGTGTTAGGCCAAGTCATACAAACATTTTAAACTTAGCTTGTAGTCAGGAATCACCTCCCACAGATGTCCGTCTAGTTGAGAATCATCCTGTATATTACTGAAGTACTGTATTTGCAGTATGCTGTTAAATTGTTAAGGAGAAATATCCCAGTATAGCTGTGCGCTACTTACAGTGTCCCACTTGGCCATCATGCGCTCCTTCTCGAACCTCGCAAACTCTCTGCGGTCGTGGATGGTGGTGAGCAGCTTCCACAGCAGCAGGAGGGCCAGTCCAATCAAAACTATTGCCCCGATCACGCCCAGTACAATGCCTGTAACCAGCCATTCCAACAGTTATTTACTACAAGTTTATTCACAACTAAGTATCTCAACCATGGAGGGGATAGTGCAATGGGAGGAGGGGG
>NQII01000190.1:368870-398615 GCA_002778355.1 Clitarchus hookeri | reverse complement strand
GGGGAGAGGAGGCAGAGAGGGGGAGAGGAGGGAGAGGGGGAGGGAATGGAGAAACAGGGAGATTGAGGAAAAAAGGGGGTGCAGAGAAGGGGTGGGATAGAAAGAGGGAGGGGATGGGAGGGACAAGGGGAGGAAGTATAAAGGAGGAGGGAGAGGATAGGAGAATATAGAGGGAGGGAGTATGGAGGGAGGATGGTCAGATGGAGGGGGTGAGGTGGTAAGAGGTAGAGTTACAGTAGGAAGAGGGGCAGGAGGTAGAGTGGGTGACAGGGAGAAGGGTGATTAGATGGAGAAAGGGAGAGGTATATAAAATATGCATATGTGAAAAATATTACTGTATTCTGTATTTATCCATGAACCATCTGCACATTTTTTTCTCAGGAACAAATATGTTTACCATATTTGTGCTGAAGGTGTAACACGCTAAAAGGTAAGTGGCCTTCTGTGTTTAAACACCTCGTCCAGTTATATGTGTGTAATTATCATGCTCAGACTGTACCCATTGATTCACAGCTTCCGCTCATGTTAACAATCACCTGGCAGGGAGTTTTGCTATGACGAAAAATGGCCTAAATTAAAAGTACAATGCCCACATTTCCAAGATGCCAATTTTTTTTTTAATTGGATGTGTCCATACGAGTACATTTGGTACAGCGTATGCTATACTTAGTTTTGTAAGATGTGCATAGCTTGTGCCACACAACTGTGCACCAAAACACAAGTTTTTTTAACAATATAAAAAAAAAATTTCCAGGGATAGTATTTAAAACGTGGTGCGTGGGTGTTACATGGGGGTAGATGGCACGGGGGAAAGTGCGTACTGTAATTAATATAAAACTGGTAACTCAACTGACTGGAAGTTCAGATAGCAGAGACTCACCAAGGATGTTGATCTCTGGGGGACACTCGCGCTCTTCCTGTGCCATCACCACCAACTTGTGGTCCTTGTATGTGTACATGTAGGCAAAGCGACAGTCGTCCTCATCATAGTACGTGCACAGGAACTCGTATTTGTCCTCGTCCGCTGCAAAGCCATAACACAACACACTTTTACTTCTATGCATTTTGTACAGCCATGGCAAAATGTAGCCGACTATCCAATTATGCTTCCTCAAGTACTTGGAAGCCTAATAGGAAAATTCCACAAAGAATAATATTCTCTTATGCACCTTAAACATGTAATTCAGACTATGCTACCCACTCTAAAAACATTCTGACTTCAAGCTCTCCAAATTTAGTAAAAAAAATTTTTCTAGAACAATAATGAACTATAACAGCAACTTAAAGATTCCGA
The DNA here is from genome assembly GCA_002778355.1 of Clitarchus hookeri. Classification (NCBI taxonomy): domain Eukaryota; kingdom Metazoa; phylum Arthropoda; class Insecta; order Phasmatodea; family Phasmatidae; genus Clitarchus; species Clitarchus hookeri. The sequence continues at coordinate 397,321 of NQII01000190.1, read as the reverse complement.
GTATTCAACAAATCTAGGATTAAACTTTCCTGTACCTACTTTATACTTATTGGCTTTTGGTTCACTATTTTACCTATTCCTTAAGTATTATACATTTTGTTCAGACAGATGGTTACTGTAATGAATCACTCTATTCAAAGTTTGCAACTATGTAGCAATTTAATCACAACACAACCATTGAAAATAAAATCCTGTTAAAAGTAATTTGCTTAATGACAATAAGCAGCTGTAATATGGAGCATGGCATATAATCAAAGTTTGTTTAACCGTCCTTTTAGCATGTGAATAGTTATATACCTTTGACAGTTTTGACAGGCTGAGGTGAGAACGCAGTGCAATTGCTAGCACAATCCTCTTCATTGTCGATGGGTCCAGTCTTGTACATCAGGCACTGAACACAGTCTCGGAACTCCAGGCACTTGCCGGATGTAGCCTGCCCAAAACAACACCCACAATTACCACCTGAACCTTTTTAACATGATGTGAATATCTTTAATGCATATATTGCTTACATATACATAGCTGTTAACTTCTGACGAGGCAACACAGCTTCAGTAAAATATGATTGACATATGTACAACATCTCTACATGGATATGCTACAATGTTAGGTGGTGATAGTGACCTACTTGCAGAGCTGTAACATTTCCAAACTTGATTATCTATTTCACCCTTGCTCAGCATGACTGTCTTATTTTTCTTGCATCCCACCACGGTGAACCGGGTTTGTTTACAGGGTGGGTCATATCTGGATTTTTTAATGTAGCAATCGCGCAAAATGATAGTGCTGGTCAGTGGGTTTTCTCAGCGATTTTCCGTTTCACTTACCTTAAAATTCGGTACTGCTCCTTATCCGCCCTGCTTCACTCTCATTGGCTCTCAAGACCTTGTTGTTAAGAGCAATCTAACCTCCATGAGGTAGACCAATTTTACATCTTCTGTACATGTACCCAACATTGACCAACTCCACACCAATACCACTGTCGAAGTCACATGGTCAACACTGATGCACTGGTTTATTTGTATCTTAATTTTCGAAAGACAAGAACTTTTATATAAATTAAATACTTTTACCAATTTGAATTTAACTAAACTGGATTACAAATTGGTTATAATGGTTGAATAGAAACATCTCCAAACAAGTTTTTAGTAATCAGTGTTCTAACCTCAACTCCTTTCCCTGTAGTTTATGATATCCGGACTAAAAGTAAAGCAGTTTAATGTCGGGACACACAGACTGGTTTCATGCAGCTAGCATGATCACTCAAACAGATATTCACTCTACATCTCCACTCCTCTAGCTGTCCATTGATGAATACTTTTGTCTCCTACATATTTTTTTGGATAAAACTCCACGCACAAACAGGGCAGAAGCCAACAAAAGAAGAGGACGAGGGGTGCGCTTCCATGCTGGAGGATGAACAATGGACACCATGTATTATAAATTACTTTGTGTATGAGGGATGGAGAAAAACAAAATTGGGAACGTTGCCATCATTCTCTTGACTTTCCCTAGCCACGCAAAGTGTTTGCTGACCAAAAATAATAAATATCAGTTTCCCACACTTTATCAAATCATTAAAGCTCCACTACCAGTATTAAACTTCATATGTAACTGCTGAGATATGTGACTAGCAATACCAGCTTCACAAAATATATTAAGCACTGGCTGAGCTCTGTTGATCTGTAAGTTAACACAAGATCTGTGCTGCCAGGTTGTGGAAAAAGTTACATACATACAAGATAACCACTATAGATTCCCCCCTACCAGAACTGTGTGGTACAGTAGTGTGGAGGAGTAGTGGATGTACACACCGGAATGATCTCGCAGTAGACTCCATCGTAGGGGCGGCCCTCCTCATCTTGGTTGCAGACACACTCGCCACACTCGCACACGCCGTTTCCGGAGCACACCTCCATGTTGGAGCTCTGCTTGTTGATGCAGGAGTCGTTGCGCGTGGTGCAGCTGCAACTGGAGCCCTTCCAGCCATCGAAGCACTTGCAGACGCCGCACTCACACACCCCATGGCCCGCGCACAGCTTGTTGTCGTAGTGGTCACACGCCATGTTGTCACATTGGCAGTACTCGCCAGACACCCACTGCACGCAACACACAAGCTCACTATAACCTCCTCGGCTCTCTCCGAGTGGGGAATTTCAATACAACCAATGTAACAAGACAATCCACAGTATATGAATTACAAAACACTTCAAGTTTCTAGAATTACCACAAAAACATTGAAATTTGAATGGGAGGGGAAAGGAAACAAAACAAGAAAATTTTTTGCAGCTAGTGCTACAAGGAAACCAACAAAAATACGTAGGTTGCAACACACAAAAAGTAAAATAGAAGGAAGGGTAAGATATCCCATAAAATTAAAACCCAGTTAAATAGCAAAGCATAGTAAAATTCACACAAATTACAAAAAGAATAAATATTTACAGTTTCTTTATAGAAGTTAATTTCACAAACAAAGTAATTCAGCTTTGTACATAAAAAAATGTAAAATAAATTACGTACTTAAACATGTTAAAGTATCTTTTGAACATAGCACTGTCCCTTTTTCTTATGTATACACAGCATTTAAGCAGTTACAACAATAAAACCAATTATGTAAACATTAAACTTAAAAATAAATAAAATATACGTTATCTATAATATTAATGAACCATATAATAATTTCTGTTATGAACTGCGACAAGTTTACCAAATTACACACGCATATATTTTAGTTTTGCTTTAAAATATTCCTTCTCCAACGAGAATAAATGTCACAGTTTATATATAACAAGTGTTGCTGTATGTGACAGTGCATTATCTGGTAGAGCCCTTGCATTTACGTAGGTGTAAGAGAGAAGAGGGATAGGTACAAACCGGTTCTGTGCAGCTGCAGACACCACAGTCGCAGGTCCCACGGCCAGAACACTCGATGGTGGAGTTGGCTGCGCGGCAGCCAGTCGTGTCCACGTCTGTGCCAGTGTGTGGCTTGTCCAGGCCACACTGGCATATGCGCCCGAAGTGCTGGTCGTCACACTTGCACACCCCACACATGGACGTGCCCACGTTCGAGCACCGCGCTGACTTCTCCTCATACAACTGGCAACATGCAACCAACATGTTCACAGCTCTAGACAAAACTCAACTAGCTTGTTTCTTGTAAACTGTACACAAAGAAGCAATTCAAATCATGTAATTTTGACACTTCAGTGAGGTCTATCTTGTGTACTTTTCCACATACATGATATACGTAATACTTGCAAAATGATTTGAAATCAATTATAACTCGTGTGATATAAAAACGCATATCAGTAGCTTGTCTAAATTCTATAACTGTCCATTTCATGTAAGTGGGGTAAAATCTGACAAGACAATGTGATCAACCTACACATTGTAAACAGTAAACACTCTCGTTTGTAAAGTACTGTATCAGCTGATCAATTACTGCGGGATGCGTGTTGTTAAATTGGGCATTTTGAAAATGGCTTTGGAAGAAAATAGTACTTGGAACTTAAAGTTGCAATTTAAAATTTTAATTATTCTTACAACATGTATGGTTTAAATAATGTTTTTAAAGCAAAATTAAATTTTTTCGACTTCTAGTGAATTTACTTTAAAAACATGTTTAGCAATTGTGATAGAACATGTGGACACATACGAACAGTAAACGTTTCCAGCAAATGGTTAGCCATATTTCCAGTATCCAGCCCAGTTAATGCCATTGTGCATGTGCTTTTTTTCTCATTGTATTAATACAAGTACCTTGTTGGTGTTGTCGGAATATTTTATCGGTAGTTTATTATTTTGTATATTTGCTTTCTTCACGCATAGTTGGTTGTAGGTACCATTTTAGTGCGTTTTCTTGCGTGAAATGTAATATTAATCCATGTGTTTACTGCTTCATAAAACAGCTAGTTCCACCATTTTCCTTAACTGCCGTCTGCAACGAAGCGACACAAATATAATTTATATTTCTAAGTTTAAGTTTGTTGGTTTCAGGAAACATGCACAGTGTTGATTTTAATCAATCATTCTCCATATAAATTATTCAATGCTAGTGACGAACAAACATGATTTTAGTGGAGTAAGTTTGCAAGAATTTCCATACAAAAACGTGTTCAAGAGGTTGCGAATTTGACAAACAGTTAAGTATGCGTGTTTTGTAAATAATGTATTTGTAAACTGTTACTATAATTGTTGAAATGCACGTAGCCTGAAAAAGCAGCACTTCAACACTTTTGTAGTGTGTAAAATAATATTTGTTTATTTGCCTATTTCGTAAATTCAACGAGTGTAAGGTTAATCTCGTTCAAAGTGTTTAAATGTGTATTGCTGCATCTGTACGAATACGAACAGCAACGTGTGTATCACGTTTTGTTTTTTCATTTAAGTTAAAATTTTTGAAGTTATAATAATTTGAATTTTATTTCCATACGAGAAAAATTTTTCACTGCTCCATCAAAACAATATGCAACTCAAAATGCCACACACTCGGAAGATCCTCAAAACAATGCAGTCTCACAAAAGACGATAAACTAAAGCCCTTCCCTCCCCCCATTTTCCCACTAAATAAAATAAACAGAACCCCCCCCAAAAAAAAAAAACTAACTCCATAATATTCTACATTGATTACTGGGCGGAAGTTAGCTTACGTCAGTCTTTCAATTCCTGCTATAACAGGAAACACGAGGAAAGAGGAAAATGCAAGTGTGCACTGGACTCAAACATCTGTTTACAAACGTCTTTTTCTTCACTGACAAAACAGCTGTGGTGCAAGGATACATTGTGGCCATGCTACTTCTCTAGAACTGCCCACTTACATGAAATGGATAATACAAGGGAGGGGATGAATAGTCACATTTAACCAGAATCTACACTAGAAACTCCATTCAAGCAGAGCTAGAGCATGGCAAGCCACCAGCGCCACAGAGACGAAAGTCAATGGAGCTGTGACACTCACCTCACTGCCAGCTCTCTCGCAGGGACAGTCACAGAGGATCTCCAGGTCTATGATCAACGCCTCGCTGATGCCGACCGGGTAGATCTGGATGACCTGCTTCCAGTCGCGGGGGTCCTCGGGGCAGCGCGTCACCTTCAGCTCAGCCTGGAACTCTACCTGCGTCCCCACCTTCAGCCCATCACACTTGTTTGTCTCCTTGTACGTGTCATTCACGCACGACGAGTAGTACTTTATCTGCACATTGTTGTTGTCAGTCGAGTTGTGCTTCAGCTCCACTGATGACGTGATTTTCTGCACACAAACCAATCATTGCACACTGATAAAACTAGGCAGGGTGAAGGTGTTGGATAAAGTGCTATTCATACTGATTGAACACACAAAAATAATGACATGAAGCATCCGCCATTACTTCACGTTAACTGCCCTTTGCAGCACTAGTGTGACAGTCACATAAAGCATGCAAAACTGTCTCAAGTGACACAAATTAAAAAATATAACTGGCACCAACATTCCGCCCACCGAAAATAAGTATTTTCTAGTTATAAGAAGACTACTACTGAAAAAGTACACACATACAACACAAAACAAAAATGATCTTTATCACTAGGGTTATTTGGCTGCTATTCTATTACACTGGCAAAAGGAAAATTTTGGTAACAGGCTGAGTAAGCTTCCCTTGAGGTGTCTGAAGTGAAACCACTCTAACCACACCATCAGGTCCTGGACAAACTGCAGCCACTCGTGCCATTTTCCACTTCAGTGGGGACAGTGTTGGATCCTTGTAAAGGACCAGGTGATACACACTGATATCTGGAGCAGGTTTAGTCCACTTTGCTCTCTACTGAAGTGTGTGGAGATACTCCAGACTACCATCATTTCCAAATTCTCTGATGAAGCTGAATGGCCATTTGCCACCTTTTTAGTCGAATAAGAGGGAACTCCAGTAGGTCGTGGTCTGGTACAGCAACAAGGGGTAACACAACAAGGAAATGTCCTGGGGTGAGCACATCAAACTCGTCTGGACTTGCTCACAATGGGCAGAGAGGTCGTGAGTTGAGTAGTGCAGATATCTGAGCCAGAAGTGTTCCTAACACTTCGTAGGTCAATAGATGATTGACTACAACTCGCTTCATGTGATGCTGGATACTTGCCTCTCAGATACCGCCACAGTGAGGGCTGGCAGGTGGGTTGAAATGCGGTTTGATTCCATGCTCAGTCGCACTGTCTGCTATCTGCTGCTTGTTAGCACCCTGGAACAGTTCTTGGTGAACCTCTTACAAATAATTGCTTGTCCCCACCATGTTGGTGCCATTGTCCGAGTAGATGTCTGATGGCAAGTTTCTGATGGAAACAAAATGCTTCAGAGCTGCTAGAAATGCTGCCACTGACATAAGTCACCATTCAATGTGCACTGCCTTGGTGGACAAGCAGACAAACACACACAGATACACCTTTAGTGCAGTCCTCTTGCGACTCACGGCTGGTACAGCATGGAACGGGCCACCAAAGTCAGTCCCAACTGAACGGAAGGCTCTCACCTGACTCAACCTAACCTTTCGCAGCACAGACATCACAGGATTGACTGCCCGAGGTTTCTAAAGCAGTTGTGGATAAGTGATCGGGCTGAGATGATCCAATAATATTGATGAGTGAGATACGTTGTTTGTGGTCCAGTATGTAGGTGGCAAACATGTTAGTGAAGCACAATTAGCTCTGAAAGTTGACTGACGTGGTAACAGGATGGGATGCTTACCCGTATCAGGTATCACTGCATTCTGCAACCTGCGGCCCACACTGACAATTCCTTGCAAAACCAATAAACAGTGCCAGTGCCTAGATGTTCTTGCTGCATGTTTCATTGTTTGATAGCAGTGAAGTCATCCTTGAAATAAAACAACTGAACAATTTCAACCCATACGACCAAGGCATTCCTCCACCCTTCCAATGTCAAACCTGGCTCACATGAAAGTGTCAGTCTCTGAAAGGCTGCCTTTGCCCGCAGAACCCACGCCACACACACACTGCAGTCTCCGTAGAGATGAACAATTCTGGGGGAGGACCAGGTGGTTTTTTGAGGCGTGGGTTTCCTGCTGTGCAACCAACACTGCAGCTGATGAGTGCTTCATCAGCTCTGGAGTTTCACCTGGGTCTTGAACATGGTGTGATGGCTAATGTTCCGCTTGCTGCAGCAGCCAGTCAGGACCCGAGAACCAATTAGACTGGCCCAGCAACTGGTCAGTCATACAATCCACGTAAAACTACATCAGCCAGGTTACACTCAGAGGGAACATGACTCCATGCACTTGAAAGCACTACTGACTGAATTTCTGTGACTCTGTTGGCCACAAAAGTTTGCAACCTGTTTGGTGGCATTCTTAACCATATTAACACAACTGTCGAATCTGTCCAAGCATGCAATACTGTATCCTTGATATTAGGTTGGAAGAGTTCCAAGACATGTTGCCACAGCTTGCTTAACAAGTGTGCTGCACAGAGCTCAAGTTTTGGAATTGACATAGTTTTTAAAGGAGCTACCTTGGATTTTGCAATCACCAAGTGAACAGTGACATCTCCATTCACTCTCTCCCAACAAGCAAACATAACTGCTGCATAGGCCTTTTCACTTGCATCACAAATCCCATGGAATTGAACCTGGGATTCTCGTACTGGAATGAGTCGTTTTACTCTCACCAGAGATAACAAGGGTAATGCAGCTTTCAAGGGCTCCCAATAATTTAACACATCCCTCCCTTCCTGCTCATCCAAACTGAGGCCTCTAGTCCACAGCACCTGGAGCATTATCTTACTTTCAGTCACCACATGGATAATCAACTGTGCAATCATGGATAGGATACAATGTTTGGTAGTTGGTACACTGGCACTTTTACCTTGTAGCAGAACTGATCCTGTACTGGGTCCCAGTGCATTCCTAACACCTTCAATTGGGCCATTGCTGTTTACTACACTGCTATGATTGGAACACCACTTGTGTAGCTGGAAGCCACCTGCTCCCAGCAGTGCCACTAACTAAGCCTTCAGTTCAAGTGCCTCAGAAATAGTCTCTGCCCCAGTCACAATGTCATCCACGAACACGTAATAAGATGCGAGCAGCTAAGGGATACTTGGCACCTTCAGCAATTACCAGTTGCTGCATTGTTCGGAGTACCTGGAACGGTGAAGATGCCAGGCAACATGTCATTGTATTGAGTTCAAAAATACTCACTCTGTCACCAGTACAGTTTCGCCAAAGGATTCACTCAGGACTCCTACAGAAAATCAAGAATTTAATTTCCCTGACTTTTCCAAGTTTTCCAAATTAAAATGGACACATTTTTATAGTTTTTAAATATTCATTTAAAACATTTAATGATGAGTTCACTGCTTTATAAAATTATGATAAATGACACACTCAGAACTTACTGTTCCCGCAAATGAGAACGTTCATGTTTCCAGGAACTGTTACTTTAAAGCATATTAAGGTTTAAATTTCCAGGATCGTTCACAAAAACTTAAGTATAATTAAATAACCATCACTCCATTTTACAATAATGGTATAAATTTTTCACGATAAATTGTTCACTTTTAAAAGCCCTGCCCAAGATCTACTTGTATGCACATTGTGTATTCTTCTGCTACATGTAAGATTAACACAACCATAGGTCTGATTACTTTATTCATGCGTAGGTCAAGTGAAACAGCAAAATTATTACGAAAGTAATATTTTACAAATTTACCAATTCTTATGTACATTTGTATGCATTAAAAAAAACCAGACAGCAAAAGAAATCATTTCAATATTCACAGCTGTTTATTTATATGGTGTGACGTGTAACGCATATTGGAAGTATAAACCTCGCTGACACCCCCCACGAGCACCTTAGACAGGCAGACGCGCGGAGAAGCCAGAAGTAGGTAGCGTGTGCAGGCCATTACACTTGTCGCTGCAGTGCGGGACCTCTCCCCCCACCACCCCTAGCAAACCACGTGAACTTGGACACTCCGATGTTACGCAGAGTTAAGCATATAGCCATCAAGAGAGTTAAGATAGGGAAGGCGGACGACAGGAAAATATCGCCGACCCACCCGGAAGGGAAGATACACCCTGAGGAAGGGCTGATCAGTTTGAAAGTTGAGGCCACGAGTGCCTTCCCCTAACAAAACGCAGAAGCACCTGGACATGTGCCACCAGGGGCCGCAGGGCCACACCCCCCTTCCACCCACAAGAACCATGGCGGGTGTATGAAGTATTCTTTGTTCTGCGCCCTCCTCCACACTCCTCCCCACAACAAGGGAAGGCGCGTGTACAGTTTTAGGGAGGGAGTTAAGAGAGGATATAAGACTCTTTGCGGGGAGGGTGGGAGAGTCCGTTGAATCAATCCGTTCAGAGAGGAAGTCAGTGCAGCAGTTAGTCGAGGCAGGGGAGATCGGACCCCGGCCGAGTCAGTCAATGGATCAGTTCAATCAGTCCATTGGAGAATTCAGTTGGCAGTCAGTTAGAATCATGCGTCAAGAGAGGAAGTCAAGTCAGTCAGCCAAGGCCGGGGGTTCAGGCCCCTGCCGAGTCAGTTCGCAGAGAAAGTCAGTCAGTGAAACCCCGTCGCCAGAAAGCGACAAGCGGCAGGTGGTGCGGCGTTCAGTACCACCACACCAGGACGCGCAGGTAGTCAGGATCGGGAGCAGGATCGTGGAAGTCAGCCGGGCGAGAATCACAACATTAAGGGGTTAGTCATATCAGGGCAGTCGGAAGCTGCGATACTCCCCGCCGGGCAGAATCAGTTAGACAGTTACCAGAGTTACGTCGGACGAGTAGTATCACAATGCCCGGACGCCAGTCAGTCAGTCAGTTACAATTACGCACCGAGAAGGCGGAGTTGAGTGGTAATCTTCAACGAGAAGTGGCACGTCGAGCGAGTGGGAGTAGTCCAGTGCAACCCAGCGCCGAGAGCCGGGGTGGGGAACCGCCAAGGGTCTCTCGCCGGGACGTGATAGGGAGGTAATGAGTCATTACAACCCTACGCCGCGAATGGGGGTCGAGTGGTGAGCTTCAACGAGGAGCGCCACATCGAGAGGAAGCCAGCTGAGTGCAACAAGCAAACCACAGCCAGTCTGAGGGCCTGTAAAAGGGCCACCCAACTCACCAGAACACAAGTTACCCCTGCCGGAACAGCACCAAACAGCAGAACACAGGTAAGTACCAACTGCGTCACTCAGGGACGTGTCCGGTCACCTAATGCCCCCACAGCGTCGGAAACTTTAGCCAGAACATTGTAATCAGCCCTTCAGGCAAAGAACTCGCAGGGCTGAGAAAGTATGTGTACTTCACGCAAAAGTGCCGGCAATGTGTGTATGCATTCCTGTCAAATAAACCTGTTAAAACCAAGACATAATGAAGCATTGTTTTATATACCCTCAACCTTCCAGGCACCTATAGTCTGTGCCATCTAACATTAACTGAGGACCCTATGAACCACTCTGTAGACCACAGGTGGGGAACAGCGTCAGTTGTTCAAGGTAAAGTGAGCACTTTTGATGCTCTAGTTACTTTTTCCTTTCAGTCATATTTTATCCTTTAACCACCTTTTTGAATCAATATTGTCATGTTAGCAATAAACACAGTGTGCATATTCCACTGCACTTCGAAGTTAACGTCCAAAATAAAATATATTTATTGACTACTATTCCAAATTAGAGGGCTTTCAAAAGTGCTTAATCTACTGTGAATAGCCTATAACACTTTTGAATCAATGTGGCCATTAAGACATGGAACTACTTTCCCTCAGTCATTACCAGCGTTGCGAGGAGTCCTGATTTTTAGCTCAAAATTAAATGTCCCGCTTTTTGGGGATTACTTGACAGTGTGGCACGGAGGCGCAGGAGACACAGGCAAATGTGTTAAGCGGCCGGCTGCCCGGTGCAAAGTGAAAGAAAAGCACGCGCGTGCGAGGGCGTGACATTTCTTCTCTTTCTCTCCTTTGCTATTAATCAATCATTTGTTTGTTTCTATCTATTTCACGATCATGCACGAAAGAATACAAAGGTAGCTAAATATTGCATTTCTTTATTAGTTTTGTTTGAATACGTAAGCACTGAGCAGTGAGTTGCGTAATTAGATTACATTAAACAAACAAAAGTAAGCTTTTCTTCAGTGTTTTTTCTTAAAATACTGGAGTTAATTAAACTCTACACATTAGAATTGTTTAAAAATGAATGAAGAAGCCGATAGTGTTGTTTCGGATTGCTCGGAGCTGGAAAACATCACACCCAAGAAGAAAGCCAAACTAGTAAAACATTGCCTAACGAAATACAGTATAAATTGGGAGGATGATTATAATTGGCTGTGTATTGCGGAGTCGAATGAGTATAAAGTTTACTGTAGACTGTGTAAAAAAGAGTTTAGTATTTCTCATGGTGGACTAAATGATGTAGTGAAGCACTCAAAAACAAGTACTCACTCAAAGATCGCGAATTCTCACGCTGCAAGAAATATAACCAGCTATTTCCAGGCACCAGGTACTTCCACTTCTGATTTCGACGATATTATGTATAAAACGTCAGCCGCAGAAATTACTTTGATATATCGCACTGTTAAACATTCGTTAAGCTACAATAGTATGGTTTGTTTTCAAAAGTTATTGCCCCTCATGTACGTCGATTCCAAGATAGCTAAGAATGTTAAATGTGATAGGACAAAGAGTGAAGCAATAGTTTGTGAAGTATAGGCGAAAGAAGCTTTGAAGGATGCAATACAAAATTTAAAAGAAGATTAATTTTTTTCGATTTCTACGGATGCCAGCAATAAGGGAAACCGGAAAATGTTTCCAATATGTGTGCGATATTTCAGTTTTGACAAAGGAATACAAAACAAATTACTAGATTTTGTGGAGAGTAATGATGAAACAGGAGACCGAATAACAAATTTACTTTGTAAAACATTGGATAAAATAATTTAAAATTATCGCAAGTAACTTCATATGGCGCTGACAATGCAAATGTAAACTTTCTGTTCACACGAATCTCGTTGTCAAGAACGAAAAAAATATTAAAAGTTAACTGTTCAGTTCACATCTTGCATAACATGAGCAAGTTTGCATGTGATAGATCAGAGATTGACGTAGAAGCTATCATCTTAAACATATACGGCCATTTCTCACATTCAGCTAAACGTCGCGCGGAATTGATGGATATATTTGAAACTACAGAAATAGAGTGGGTCAAATTATTGCATCACGTTCATACAAGATTTCTGTCTCTCCGTCCTGCTCTTGAGAGAGTAATCAAGGTTTGGCCTGCTTCGAAACGTTACTTTGATAAGCCAGGATTATGTGCGAAAGCCATTGAAATTATTTTTCACTCGGAAGAAGAGGAGACAAAAACTCTAGCCTACTTGTATTTCGTTCATAATGTGATTAGTGCTTTTGGTACATTAATGAAAGAGTCTCAGGGAAATGATATTGCCATAACAGAAATGCATGATTCATTATGCCTCTTCCGCTCAAGGTTGACTCAAAGGAAAAAGGATTGTTTTTTCGGCTACCAGATGAAACAAACTTTAAATAAATTGGTTGAATCTGAAAAGACCAAAGCGATCGAAGACTTCAACAATTTTTACACGTATATAGACGAACTTTATAATTTTTCAGATGAAAATATTTTCGCTAAACTAGAATTCACAAACCTGAAAAATGAAGTTAGTTTTGAAATGGTTTAGAATGCTGTATATTTATTAAACTTGACAGGCGATGTTTTAGTAGATAACTTATATGCAGAATTTAACTTGTAGAAATCGTCCTTGGACGTAATAGTGGAAAAGTATAAAGACACCCCTGCACAGAAATGGCACCAGCTCTTTAAACAGTTTCCAAAAAATGATACCAAGAATATGTTTAAACTAGTTTCCTTCATATTAAGTGTCCCAACTAACTGCTTCCCCGAACGCTTTTTTTCCCAAATGAATTTAAAATGGTCTGATGCCAGAAATAAATGCTCCGTAAATTTAATGAAAGCAGAAGTACTCATCCAATTCAATCTGGAGCTAACCTGTGCAGAGTTCTTCAACTATATTAAAGAAAAAAAAGGAAACTTTAAAAGAAGTTAAATCTTCAGAGAAATATAAATAAGTAATTCGTAAGTAATGTATTACTTATTTATATTCCTAAGACTTAATTACCTTACAGGGTAAACCAGACAGTTATTGTTATTAGTATAATAACATATTTTTACTATAAAAAGCATTTTCTATGGCTATCTCTCATCATTGTAACTTAATTTGAAACTCAACTATAAGGATAAGTAATAAAAAAACTACTCATTATACGTTTTTTTATTATGTCCCATTTTCGAAGAAAGAATCCCGCTTTTTTTACTCAAAAGGTTTCAAAATCCCGCTTTGCCCGAAAAAAAATCTGGCAACGCTGGTCATTACCAACTTGGCGCGTACCATTCAGTGTGCCTGTGAAGGTAGGAGCAGTGACATTTTTCAAAAGTTGGTTTCAGGGAACAGTGAATAGCCAACAGTCATAACAGCAAGAATGGTAGTCATAAGAGCGAGTACATACCGAATGTATATGATCTACACATACATGTGGAGAACATATAGCTTGTCTTTTCTGGCAAAGCCAAAAATTGGATACAAGTAACTATTCTCTATACCAGCTGCACACTCACATTGTACTGATCCCTGACAAAGTCGACGACGTTAGAGGAGTCCTCCGACAGCACACCGGAGCTGGAACCCTCAACGTTCTTCTGCAAGCTGCTGTACACATTGATCTGCTCCTTGGTCACAGCAAAGATCACGTTAATGGCATTGTCCTTCACCTTCTGGTTGATCTGCGATATGGACGGGTAGTCCTGTAGCGTTGAGTGCGTGTAGCTGCCCAGCTCGTCCAGGTGGCACTTGCCGTCGTTTGGCTTCACTATACCTCCCAGCTAGTGGCATACATCACAACATCTCGACTAAACACATCACCTTAGGATACACACATCGTCGTATATTAACTTAACAGTCACTACTTCTGTAATATACTAATCTAAATAGAGCACAGCTTCAATTTTAGGTTGAACCCTACTATTTACACCCGTGGGAAAAATTAGAATTATTGTTAACTATAGTTCAATTTTTTGCAACCCAGATTAACCATTACTGATTATCCAAGTACTGTAATTAACTTTATTGAAATCTTTTCATACTTTGGCATATACAAAAACTATATTCTTCAATGTAGTTACTTCCGAACGGAGTAAAGGAGTAAACATATCTACTTCATAACGCATTCTGATATCAAAGGTACTACTTTGCCAGGTGGTAAGTACGGAAGTCGCAGCTCACCTTGCCGTCACCGGCATAGTGGAAGCTGGCGTCGGTAGAAAACACAAGGAGCCGGCGAGCCTTCTCTCTCCAGCCAATCTCCTGACGGCATATCACTGCTTGCATGATCGCATCAAAGCCTCCTTCAGGAGCATCCAAGTTCCCAGAGACCTTCGCGTTCCGTACCTCCGTCTGCACACACCCACACATACCTTGGAGATCGCATCGGCTGCATTTATCACTTCATGTACAAATGGTATTAAAGAGTACAGGTTGATAGCTGCAAAAATAAAACTTATTTTGTATTTCAGACTTTAATGTCCATACAAATGCATACAATGAAGAGATGTTGCACACATGTGTGTGAAAAACCTTCATGGGGGCTGCTGTGTATAGGGTCATGGAGGCTGCGGTGTATAGAGTCAGACCACTACAAACCACGTTCAAAGTTCAGCAAGGTCTTATTTTTGTAGGTGGAAAACAGCACAGTCATTGCGGTTGGCCAGTAGGTTTCCTACAAGTATTTCCATCACTGCTACTTGTTTCATCACCATCTGCACTCAAATGTTGACTGTTCAGCATTCACTTGTTATTTCTCTCTATCTCCCCATTGCTAGCTCTCACTATATAAATCTATATTCCTTCATATCTCTATATCACTATATACCATCATAACATATATCTTTATCTACAGTACATCTATCTCTGTATCTGTCTATTTTTATCCCTCAATCTTTCTATATCTCTGAGTCGGCCACACACACACACACACACGGACAGCGGTAGATACAGACACTGGAGCATTCACCTCCAATGAAGGCGAACTGGGTTCAATTACCGGCAGGGTCGATTCCGGATTTTCGCAATTGAGAATCATGCCAGACGAGGCCGCAGGTTTTCTCAGGGATCTCCCATTTCCCCACCCTTGCATTCCAGCAGCGCTCCATTCTCACCTCATTTAATTCCCATGTTCCCTGAAGACCTTGTTGTTAAGAGCAGCCCAAGTTTCTCCACTCAACTCCAATGTGAATATTATTTCCTCTGCTGTCACTAGTAGTATCAGAGCAAGAAAAATAATGCAACCACAATACGTGCTGTGTTTAAGGTCATGCACACAGGAGTGTGTTTGGGGGTTAAACCCCTCCCATAAAGTCGTAATAAATAAAACAAAACTAAAGAGCATAAAAAAATTATGAGCTAATTGTGCCAATCTTAATTTTAGATATCCTCTAAAAAGTGATGCTATTTGGTTGTCCCATGATTTGTAACTGGATTGTACCAGAAAATTATGTTCCTTGTGAACGTGGAGGCAACCTCCCATTTTCAAATCTCGTGTTGACCTCTCTCTTACTGTAGACAGCTTCGCCATAATCTTCTGTAACTACCAGCACTTCACGACCTTGATAATTTCCTGTCCCTTCATCACAGATTTTTTTTAACATGCAATTTTTATTAACATGTTTACATCAGCACAACAATACTGGTACAGGACACAGGTGTACCCAACTTAACTATTAATTCTAAACTAAGTCCTTTTAACTAGGTTTTCCAAAAGAACTTACCATCTTTCCACAACTACATGTATATACACATTTTTTAATGTGTCAAAATAACAGCTTTAGTCATTATGTATATTTTCTCAGCACTGCAAAACTGGATGACATTTTAACCAATATTCATAACGGAAACATTACAAAAATCTTTAAAGCAAAAACATTACGCTATAGCTTCGTAGAATTATTCTTTTTTCCCCTCCAGGTAAATGAAAAATCCAACTTCTGCTACAATAACATGAACAATGACACTAAAGATCAAAGCCCATTTTGGCTTGACGATTATATTTTCACATGATAGTACAACAAAAACTTACTTTTTTTACAGTTTGAAGATCTAAAAAAATGTGTAGCAAAATGGCACAAGAATGTGAAAAAAAAATAATGCCATGCAGGTGCATTACGTAGGACCAAAGATAAAAGGTGTGCAAGAAAGTGTAAAATCAAGGAGTGTATTGTATACATTTCAGATACAAGCAACACAAAACTCAAAATCAAGACTACATAAAATCAGCATGTTTAAATAAACAATAGGTTGTACAATTTTTACACCATACACAACAGTAACAAACAATGCCTCCATTTTTATTTCCATTTACCAAGACTTCCAGACAATGAAATCGCAACAAACCTCAATACACAAACAGCAAAACCAAATACTACTACAAAATTAGAGATAGCTGGCAGTTAAAGAAGGTTATTCGAGGTTAACATGCCGCCACATGCTTAGTCATGCAACAACAATTCCCCTCAACAATGCACACAATCAGCAAGAGAATATGGCAAAGCTTGCTACATTAGCGATACATACATGCAAAGCATATCACAACTTGGTTTCGCAGTACTTAATGTATTATTAAAGAATGTACTCTACAAGCCTATCCCAGCTAGCCACCAAGTCTCGCAGTTACCTACAGTTCGTGAAGGGACAAAATTATAAATATCACCAAATTATTGTCATAAATTTGTTACAATATGAAGTGAAAAAATACTTTGATGTTATGTAAATTGTATTTATGCATTAAGTCACAAGTTTCTTTATTATACATTAAGTTAGTATAAATTAACACAGTATGGGAAAATTTTTATTATGACTCCAGAAGATATAATACAATTGGAAGAAATAACAAAATTTGTTATTTTTAAACTCGAAAATAATATTTATTCAACATGTTGGTAAATATTTGTTAAAGTATTTGAAAGACAACAACAACTTGGAATTAATTTTAGAAGTTTATTTATCCAGGGTTAATATAAAAAAAATGTAGTCTTGTTAAGTATGCAGGGAAATGTCTGGCTGATGGTAACTAACTGTTAAAAGCATTAATATTGGTTTGATCTGATGCTATGACTCATCATTAGTTGCATCTACGTGCACAACAAGAGGTATTAGTGCACATCTCTAACAACAATAGTAGACGGCAGACTTACGGAGAACCTACTGGTGTTCTGACTCAAAGTCATGACATTTATAAAGCCGTACGGGGCAGCACACTTCGGACATGGCTCGACCAAACTACGGAGAAACAAACACACATGACAACAGGCTGCAGGTTCTCACAGCACACACACACACACACACCAGAAATAGCTTCCTTCATGCTTTGAAATGCAGTAGATGCAATGAGCTGGTAAGATATAACATGTGTATTTACTTCCAGACTTCAAATACGCTCTACAATGGGTACAATGCAGTACTGTAGTATGGTCCATACCGTATAAGAAGGCCACTTTCTGACAGTCAGTGAGTGGCAATTGACTAATACGAAACAAACAAAGTGCCATTTAGAAAATCCTGTATCAGCTGATGCACGAACGAACAAAAGTTAATATTATGTTGGCTATTCTGAGTGCACTGCCAACGCACATCAGACAAGCAGAAAATACGCGATAAGAAAGAGTTCCAAGTTTAATTAATACATTTTATTTTATGTGATCACAAAACAGTGGTTGTTAGTGTTAAAAACTAAACTTCGTGATAATGTAGTTATGTTCAGGTGATCAAAATGAAATGTACAATAGAACGATACGACGTGGAAAAGTTTTCTGAAGTTGTGCTAACTTCAGAAAGCTTTTTCACGTCGTATAATCCATCTCAAACCTTACTTTCAACACATCCATGATATTAATTCGAAAAGCATATAGAAATATTACATAATATTTTTGAATTATTTTTTTTAATAATTTGACGAAACGACACGAATTGTAAATGTATTTCCAGCCCGTAACATAAGAATTATCAACTTTAAATCATACGCTATCTTTTGACCATAAAGAGAGTTACTCAAACTTCGTCGTGACGTGCTGCGCGCTATCTATCGGATATTCTGCGAGCTATTACCAGCCAGAAATGAATCTCTTTTCAACGTGATAATAACGAATTTACAAACATATGCCAATAGTTATATTTTTCCACGAGCTCTGCATAATTTTTAAAGTAACATATATTTCATATACAACGATTTGGAGTACAAGTCATTTATATTCGGCCGGTAATCGTTCGTCTACGTAAATTATACGCCATATTGTTCTCTCGAAACCCATCTCCTTGATTCCGTAGACACGCGTGAATAGTTTTTAAGCAATTCTAACGTTATTCCACGTCACATATTTCCAACTCGAATATATTAGCTATAACGTCCAAAGTGTAATAATAGATACAACAGACCGTCTCGCAAATTTTAACCCAAATTCACTATCTCGGACAAATTAAAAAAGAGTTATCAAATATCTAACATTTTATATTTTTACTTTTATAACCTACTTATATTTTTAGACAGATGTCAGTCTTAAAATATCTTAAAATTTGTTTAGCATTACAGTACAATGAGAAGTGGATTAGCTGACAGCGTGTTGATAAAAAAATACACAGCCCCGACGTGACGGACCAGCTGATGGCGGAAGGATACGTAGTCAGATGTAAACAGTGGCGCTACTTTCGCCGAGCTGTCACAAAGTGGCCTTCTTATATGGTACAGAATATACCTAGGGTTAGTTCAATTTTCTTATGATCATCACCCTTTACACTTAAAAAACAAATCATGTCTCTTACTAAGAAAGAAGAATGGAATTTTTTTGCCAGCGTGGAAATCAAACAATGTTTCCAGTTTATAACTGTGTGGTTTGAATTGTTATTCGAATAAAATGGAAACAAAAAAAAATTGAAGTCGCAAAGATAGGACCACAGAAGTACTTACAAGTTGGTAATTGCAAAGTAAAACCATTTGTTTCCTCACACACACTTTTAAAAAGATTGTAACATTTCAAATTATATTATAATACAATTAACACGTTGGGCACCGTTTGCAACATTTCAATTAATTCACCAGTTCGTCAGCTGTAACCTATCATTAGAAATCAGTAGTCGCAATTCAAAGCTTCTCAACTTTCATTACATTTGTTCTTTATTTCAAACAGATTGACAAACAAATAATTCTTCTTCCTCAAGCACAATAACTCAATTTTATTACTCTTCCAGTGTTAATTATTCACATTTAAAACGTGTTGCAGCAATTATTTCTCTAGGATTAATATATATGCCTCACATTTTTATTATGTTAAAATAGACACAACCATCTTTGGCTGTGGTGTTAATTATTCTGCTAAAAAATTATGTTCGATTATACTTCTGCCTTACTTATGTTGTCATCTGACCTCTAATTGGCTATCATCTGACCACGCCACATCTTTCCGCCAATCAGCGATGGCGATATGAGATATAACTAGTATATTTCATTTTGGGCATTTGTTTAATAAACATTGATTACTTTCTACCCTCTAGGGAATGAATAATAAAAAACCAAATTACAATACTGAATATAATCTAGAAACAAATGAAATATACTTACACATTACCTCTATGTCTATAACTATTAAAATAACCAAAAATTATAATGTATTTTGTTTAACTCCTATAATAAAACTGAATTTGGAAATTATATTAAATTAATTGACAACTGCAATCATATATAATTATAATATCTGTGCCCAACAGTAAAAATAACCCCTAAAAAACTGCAATGTTACAAAATCCACAAAAATTGGTGCACAATCAATGAAAAAATGTAAAGAGAGTTAATTTATACAGTAAGAACATTACATGGGACCAAATAAAACTTGAGTAGAATGCAAAGAAAGTGTGCCTTTAGGACATATAATGAATATGTGATGCTGCAGTATACTGTAAAAAGTATTGTCTTCGATATACTTAGTCCCCCTCAGTCTCCTTCCCCCCAGCCTTTTCACAATCTATGAAGACACTTTTTAATGTATATGTATGTGTGTGTGTATATATATATATATATATATATATATTATATATATATATATTATATATATATATATACATATATACACACACACAAATACCAACTATGTATGTGTGCTTACACTGTAAATGTTTTACTTGTTTTTAATATTATTATTAGTAGTCTAGTAGTCCTTTCACATCAATAATAAATTACATCAATAGGATAGGGTTAGATACTAGCAGATAATTATCGGCAAATGTAAATAAATTGTCCCACACAGTTTTCCCTAATGACAGGTAGTTCAAACTAATATCCTGTTCTTTACAGTAACACAAAATTCTGAGGGAATCAAAATGCAAGAAAACCCCAACTTGCCTTTACACAGCTGTAATGGACAAAAGTCTGTTACGAAGAAGACTATACGTATTCCGTAAAGTAAAGTTATATAATTTAAAATTCTCTAACTCAATGCATTACCGTATAGTACATATCTTTATATGTAGAATTTGTACAAATAATTAATTATACAACAGTTCAAATCGTACCAGCTTCATTGCACAACCACACAAAGAAATGTGCCATGATAGACCAATAGTATCCTCCACTCCAACAAACAAAGAAGCGATGAGAAACATATTCCCCCAAGAGTCAGCTGCAAAAAAGTACACAAGAGATACAGAGACATCAACATGTGCACAAGAGAGAACAACTGCCGTCGGCACATGCAAACAGGACACCACGTGTTCCTATCTCTCTTCTCTGGTCTACAGTCACATCTCGCAGTTTACTTACAGAGAAGTTCTTCCCATCGCTCAACCGCATGTGGTTACGGAATCCATACGGTGCCACACATCCGTCGCAAGGAGATTCCAGTCTAGTTGAGGCGGACACACACATCAACACAATCAGCACAACATCCAAATTTATCGCAATTTTATGCAAGTGTAATGGATAAACTTGTCACGCAAAAGCCATGTTTAAGTAAACTAAAGACAATTTTCAGACTATAGTTGTTGGGTTTTGACTTTTCCTGAGCAATACATTAATAATTCATAAAAAATTGACGAAATTAAAAATTACAGATATGTGCAACAATGTTTGACTTATAGCAGAGAAAAACAGTAATTAATAATTTATTTATTATAAAAAGGAAACCCTTCAAGCTGCATCAGACCAATTTTCCATCAGAAGCAACTCTTATAGTACATAAAATTGTATTTTTCCTATTTTACTTTGAACATATCTGCACTGTATGACAAAATGATTCTCACATAAATATTAAAAGAGTATTACATCAGAATAGTAAAAAATACCAAAAGAAAATCAGAAAATTTGAAATAATTAAAATGTACAGAAGAAGGGGATAAATAGCAATTATTTCAATAAAAATATAAACCTTCTGCAATATACCAAAAACAAAATTTGAGAAACAAACAAAAATGCAGACATTTAAGTTGGCATAATGGCTTCACTACATTTACAATGAATAAAATTGTACTCACCTTCCCTTCCATGCCAAGTGTGTTATTTTTACCTTTGTATGTATACAGTGAATGCAGTATAACCATGAATGAATAAAACTCCACCAGTGTTCAAGAAAGCAGTATGTCAGTGATGGGAATTCCACACCTTCTATGATCAGATCAGATGCTTCATGGGTGGAATTCATAGCGAGCATATGAGCAATACTTGAAACAAAAATTACTTACACTCGTGCTTAATTATGATTTGCAGTTCTTAAACCTTAATGTATGGTCTCCTGCAGAATCAGTACAAAAATAATTATGGTTGGTTAGGTAAACTGCTGCAACTTTCTTTTAAAATCTAATGTCTGTAAATTAAGTTTTACCTGAGTTTTATCTGCCCCATTTATAACGCTCGTATTTGTATAATGACTCGTTATTGAGGAACTGTAAAAAATGTGAGTAAAAACAGTAGACAATTTGAAGGAAATGTGTCAGGTTTTTGATTGTGTGCACTGACAGCTGGGTTCGCAACGTTACTTCAGGCAATCAGACCTTGTCTACCGCTATTTCACACTTTAAAGTGAATAAAAATGTATGGTTATTAAAACAGGTTTATTTACAACCTTCAGCAACTAATAACTCAAACTTGGCACCTGTCTTAAGTTACGGGTGCTCTGTGCTTATGCATTATTTGAGGACAAAGAGGTTTTTTTATATGCCCTTCCAGAATATCAGTTTATTTTGAAAATGTATGTCTACTGAAATAAAAAAAAATATTTCAGTATCAAATCCTCAGATTTCCCCGCAAGAAGTCAATCTCCTGTAGCACAGTTGGTTGAGCGCCGCTGGTCTGGGGTGCAGGAGGCTCTGGGTTCAAATCCCAGGTAAGGCATGGGTGTTAGTTTAAGTTAGGTCATAAGTTAGTTTGTAAACCATCCTCTGTTAAGCCTTCAAGTATAACACAGAGAGACGTTAATAAACCCTTTACAATACAATACAATTATTGCAAGAAGTTACTGAAAATTGACTTCATGCTCTGTCACTGCGCAATATTAAACATTTATGACAAGTGGAGGCCAAGTACACATGTATGGAGTATCATTTTATTCTGAAGACGTCTGGTTATTAAATTAAATTAATGTTCTATGCAAAAGTCATGTTGATTTTACACCAGAGATAATTGAACAAAGACTTACAATGCTTAGTAAAACTTCACCAGTTTGATATTCTTAACATTTTGGGAGACAATGGGAGGTTAAGCATATGCCTTTCCGATATCATTTTTTTCAGAAGAGAATTTAATTAAAAATATCTGTCATTTTCACACTAGAGATGATTGAACATGGACCTGCAGTGCTTGGTAAAACTTTGAGCCCTTCAATGTCTAACATTTTGGGTGATGGGGGCTAGTTTACCCCTCTAGGGTATCATTTTTTCCAGAAGATGTCCACCTATTAAAATAAATTCATGTATAATTTAAAAATGTGTCATTTTTACACTAGAGACAATTGAACATTGATCTAATGCAAAAAAAATTTCAAAATTTGTGACTTATAGCAGTTGGGGTAGGTTAAAAATGGTTCAAATTTCCAAAATATCTATAGCAACAAACCTGTGATAACTTATTTCTGGAAACCAAGAGGGGTGAATTTAGTACGGTTCTACTGTAAAGTGGTGAAGGATAAATCAACTGACAAACCCAGCACAACTAAGGTTAAATGAATACAGTCTGTGTGCTACAACTTGGGGCAACTTTCTTCCAACATCATTGTTATGAACATGTAAACTGTGTCAGTAAATGCATTATTATTGCCAATATTTCTGGCACTACATAAATGGCTTGGTACAAAAAATGCCTTTTTTTTAACACACTATTAGTGGAGATCATGTTCGCTGACATATCCCACAAAACATTTAGATCTTTTAATTTCAAAAGGGAATTTCTGTTGTGGTTATTTGCATCAGCCATTCTTCTGAAGCAATGGTAATGCATGGCCATTGTGAAGGGAATTCAGCAGACAGCAGCAAACACAGGAGGAAGTGGTTGACGGATACTCACTTCTTGGGCACAGTGCTGACGTAGGGCATGACGATCTTGTCGACAAAGCTGCCAAAGCCAAGGCGAAAGTTACTAGTGATGTTTCGCATGCTCTCGGCCAGCAGGTCGCCCAGCGACGACAGCTTCTCCTTGTCGTCCTCCATGGACTTGGACAAGTCCATAAGGTAGTACAGATCCACCGGGTAGTCCTCTGCCTGCGCGTACTCTATGCGCATCCACTGCTCCTCATCTGTCGGGACACATATGTGCAACAGTACGATCACACACACTAAACACTTCACAGATGGCACTCTTTACATCCATTTTGACTTTTAACACACAAAGAACACCATCTTTGTTTGTGTTAGCTTCATTGTGTCTCATCCAGTTTTTGTGCATATATCTGTCTTCACACGTGTGACCTCTGCTCCGTCATCCAGAGTAATCTGCATATAAGAGTATTGTCCTCATTCATTCACTCCAATACTTGTTATGTTATTTGTAGTGTTTAGTTTATAATTACTAACTCAATCCAATACATATCATTAACCCATCTGCTAATAACAGTTTATCTGTACTAGTTTCTAGTGTGTGTGTATTTTATGTTGCATTCAGAATTTCCACCAACAGTGTTTTGAAATAATAATAATTATGATAAAAATAATTATCATAATTATTATTATCATTATTATTATATAAAAAAGATAACAAGTAGGCCACCAGGCTACCAATATATAAAAAGGTCAGAAGCACACGTACTCGCAGTCTAGTACTTGTCAACAGGCTCACAAACCAAGAAGGATGAGCAGTCACAATGTTTTACTGGCTACCTCCAGCTTCATTGGGCGGCAAATTGTTGTGATTGTACAACCGCTTGAAACATGTGTCGTACTTCTTTGTGTGTGCGTGTGTTGACAAGTTCTAACTAGACTGTGAGTACTTGTGCTTCTGTCCTTTCATACATCATTATGTGTAATTATTAACTGTGGTGACAGTGGCAGTGATGGTAATGACAATGCTGTAGTTAACAGAGCCCTTCTATAAGCCCTACAGCAACGAGTTAATCCAGTAACACCTCTAAGAAACCTGCTCCAACAAATTTAAACATCGCATGTTTAACAAGACATTGAGATATGAGACAACTAATTCACTGCCAACATTTCTCTTATAACTTTAGGTTGAATTATATTCAGTAACCGTTTAATATTTGTTTTCAAAAGTGTTGAATTAACTGTGAGTAGGCTATATGCAGTTTTACTAGTTAACATAAAATTAGTGTCAATTTTCTATATGCTGCCATGTGAAAAAAATAATGTAAAAATAATCATGCACAATATCTCTATGCACCTCTCTCACTTCCTAATAGCTCTGTAGATTTCATGGGCAAGATAAATACTTTCTGTATCTAATTCTCTGTACATTTCACACAGTAACGCTTACATTTTGCACCATCAATTGTACTGAATATTGAAAGATCTTAAATTTGCAACTTGTCAATTAAAGACTTATAACAATGAATTTGTTTGCTCTTTTTTTTTCAAGTAAGAATCTCAGCTTCAGAATTGGGAACTACTTGCAAATAGCATTTAGTTTGCAATTTCTAGATCAGTAATTTTACACTAAATTGAATATTACAATAAAAAAGGTGAGCACATTACGATTTATATGCTTAAAATTTTTTTTCATTGACTGAAAAAACAGAAGGAAATGAACAGATGTAACACCTACAATACATATATGGAAACCTCACACGACAGGGATTATGTTAACCAACAACTATTCTTTCAATCAGTTTTGTGGAACGAAGTGCAAAGATTGGGAAAATTCAAAGTAAAATATTATCACAGCGTCAACATGGAAAATAAACCTAGCACAATGTTAATTATGACAAAAACTGGGTCAAAATACGTGAAGCACACAGATCTAGTTACTTACGGACTCTGAGTTTCATTGAAACTCTCTGCGGCCTTATCTGCACAGCCTCATGATGGTAGCCAGATGATGAAGATGAACCCCATGAAGACGACGATGATGAAGAAGAGGAAGAAGAGGAAGATGAGGACGAGGAAGACGAGGCAGAAAACGAAGCTTTCCTAAGAGCCTCTTTCTTTGTTGCCACATACAAATTACCAGGATTGTAAACATATCTCTGGCTACATTCTCCCAAGTAAGTGGCCGACGCATGCTGAAAACATCTCTTCTTTTCTTTTGGAAGATCCTGAGGAAAATGCAACAAATAAAGTGAGAAATTAAGTCATCTGTCATTTGCAGCACACTATTTTCTAACTGTCAAGTATTATAATCACAAAATGGGCTCGCTACAGTCTAATAGCAAGAACATATATATTCCAATCTCAAGTTCACCAAGACTATTGGGCAACACAACAAATGATTACCACTACAGTGTTTTGGTGTAACATGTTGCAATGTCATCTTATTACATGTTACGCATGCACGAGGACCAAACACTCACGGGGTCGGAGCACCAAGCACAGGTGGGCGTGCGGATACACAGGCTGCAGTTCTGCTGACTGGTGCAAGGGTTCTGAGTCTTGCCCTCCTCGGCCGTCAACACAGAGTGCAGTACTGCTGCCGCAAGGACGAGGCAGGTCACCAGCACCGTGCCACAGCACCGCAGTCCTCCCTGCATCTTCTAACTTCTGGCAACATACACATGTTCATATAAGGCTGTGTTCACTGTCTCACTACACCATCTCCCACTACTGCACAGTACCACATATATAGCCTGTTCACACAAAACGGAGCACTTTTGAAAGCCCTGCTGAAGACCTACTAGTATTCACACTGTATATTCTTCCACCATTTGTAAAATTAACACTGCCATGGGGTTGATCACTTTATTCATGCATCAGTCAAGTGAAACTGTGAAATTATTAAGAAATTAAACGTTTTGCAAATCTTCTCATTTTCATACATTTACAAACACAATAAGAAAAAAACGGAAAGCAAAATAAATAATTTCAGTGTTCACAAATATTTACCTAACACTTTTAATTCAACATTGTGACATGGAACTAATTTCCCCTTGTCGTTACCAACTTTACTGGGTGCATTCCAGTCAATGTGTCCATTAAAATATACGCAAATTCGGGCAAAATTTTTCAAAAGTTGATTTCAAAAGTGCACAGAACAGAAAATAATACGTTAAACATTTTGTGTGCTGGCAACATAATATTAGGACACCCAAATTCAACAAAGTTATATAGAGTCTGTCATGCTATAATTACGTCTGAATTCCTTTAAGACATTGGCGACGTAATATTACCTCACCAGCAGTTTTCATGACCACTGCAACATAAAAACATGTTAGCAGCACTAAAAAGTTCAATTACTCAAATGAACACAATGAATTTTATACTATGTTACATAAGAAAGATCATTGTATAGGGACACTGACAAATCACCATCATATTGGCTGAAAGTCGGCCAGTAACGAACGTTTCACAGTATAGTTTAGGGTACGGCATATTGAGGACAATGGCGAATGAGAATAAAGAGATCAACAGAACTGGTGTTTATGTTGGAATGGACATAAACAGCTCACTTATACCTTTTTCTTGAATGTCTACAAGTGATAACATTAAGAAGAAAAATACTAAAAGCACTAGTGAACATTTATAAACCACATTGTCAAAGACATCAGAACATAAAATTAATTTTTTCCTTGTTTGTTGGAACCCCAGTCCTTTGTTTGACTGTTCTAAAAGGTTCCCTATCTTCTTTCCACAAATATTATAAATTACGAACAACACAAATTATAGATAACCTTAGTAAATATAAATACAGCAGTATATCAAAAACAGTTTGTTTGTACTTTTTTTTTTTATATTTAAAGAAAACTAATACTTTATGACAATAATAATTCTGTTCCCCCAAATTTCCTTTTCAAGATTCTCACTTTCACATATACGGCACAGTTTCAGTCTTGCTTTCCCACTCGTCAGTCAAATAGACCTATTGGCCAAGGGTTGGGAACCTACAACACTGGTAAGATGCCACACTGGCTGCAGTGCAATGAATGATAAAACAGGCAACACAAGATGTTGCCAGCATTAGAAGCAGGGTTTTACTGTAATTTACGTTGCAAACTAACACAGCACTGTACAAAGACGAAAAATCCATTCTTTGCCCCCTCCTCTTAGTCAGCAACATGCTCATAAATGCACATTTTCCACAGTTTGCCAACTTCTGCCAGGAGCATTCAGATCCCAGCAAACATTCCTGCAGTCGCATTCGCTGAACACCCTTGTGAGTCTTTTTTCATGAGTCAACATTACCAGGACGCACCACCAACAGATAAGATGTCGCCTAGTAAGCGTAGGGGTTGGCCGAGTGGCAGTCTGCACAGTTGTGTGACTGCCTGACGTTTCAATTGAGAAGTATAGTCTATTTGCAGTTTCTTCGCACTTTCTGAATCAAACTTTTGAAAATTCACCCGTGTATAACGTGTTTGGTTGTTTCCTGAATGTGCCATATATAACAAGCATTTTATACTTCTGTAACATTAAAGCGACTTATTTTTGATTATATTAAACTTTTACTTAAATTTAATTTATAATGTTTAATTTATAATATATAAGGATAATAACAACAAGAAAATAGATCTCAAGCAAAATATCATTAAACTGAGTGTGCACGAATGCGGTGCTTATCCCTTTGGAGTAATTTTCTATTCATGGTTATGCTTTGTTTACATAAGGGAGAGGGAAATCCTGGAAGTAGAACTTTAGCAGGGTTTCAGAATAGTTGGAAGTAACTGTAAATGGACTATAGTGTTTCAGCACGAACACTGGGCTACCCGGATGGGTGCGCCAGTGCAAGTGGCGGCAAGGATGTAGGCGCCAGGCGACCATGGCTGG
>NQII01000190.1:279166-359022 GCA_002778355.1 Clitarchus hookeri | reverse complement strand
GCCCAATAGCGCTACTCCCCCCACCAGAGTGATGCGCAAGCATTACTCTGGTTAAACCAGCGCCAATTAAAGAAAGATCCCCACCCCCTCTCTACTAGCACTTTCCCTACCTTCTAATAAAGAGCATAGTTCCTAACCATCTGTATCCTGTAGCATTTTCTGTTAAATCTGATAATGCATGCAACAATTTTTAATTCTTTCCTGTCGAAAGGGTTTTTACGGTGACTATGCCGGTTTTTCCCTTTCTCTTCTAAGTATAGTGTTTTAGCTGTAAGTACACTTAGGGAGGTTCTCGAGGCCAAAATATGGCCATGGCAGCCCAATCCCTCTTTGCCGTGATGCATGTCTCCTTAGCCCTGAGACGCAATAAACTCCCATCCCTTCCGCGGGCTCACATAGCACTTAGATTTAGAGTAGGTTACGAAAAAAAAAATCTGGCAGCTCGCCTCACTTGAACAGCCGGCACGGACCAGGCTGATATTATTAGTGACGGCCCGGCTGTGTACTAACCGTTACAAAAATATTCCGAGGCCGTCCGCAAACGCGCAACTTATTACACGGAAACTAATGTTTTTAGCACGGCATCAAGCAGCAGCCGGCTGCGCGCGCAGCTACCTCTCCCCTTGCCGGACACACCCCGCTCAAGGAAGCTGTATGACACATCTAATTAATTTGCATCCTTATTCTGGCAGTACAAACACACTTAATTTGTCAATTTTGAATTCAAATGTTATACATAATAAAATAGAGATAATTATCATAAAAACAGATATACAACATACTCATCAGTACACTGTACACATAACTAAGTACTGTATAACAAATATAATAGAATATTTAGAAAGATACATCAAAAGTCGTGGAAAATTTTGCTAATTCGTTTGAGGAAAAGCTAATCTTCTTCAAACATATATATTTATGCTATGTGTACAACTGGGCCACAGTTGATCACACACGCAGGTAAACTGAGACTGTGCCAACAAGAGACCTGCAAGAAAAGAAGATCGCCTGACCTGAGGTAAAAATGGCTACCCTCCGGAACAAACAAAAAAAATTGCCGAGGTTCGATATATTATAGGACAGTGGAGTCAATACTGCAGCTCGTCGAAATCGCTAAATATTCTCGTCCCTACTTACCACAGACGTGCCTTTCTTAACTTCAATGTGAACACAATTACGAGTATATAAAACACACAAGTAACGTAAAGTCGACATGAACGAGCCCACT
This sequence comes from Clitarchus hookeri, assembly GCA_002778355.1. Lineage (NCBI taxonomy): Eukaryota > Metazoa > Arthropoda > Insecta > Phasmatodea > Phasmatidae > Clitarchus > Clitarchus hookeri. The sequence continues at coordinate 357,794 of NQII01000190.1, read as the reverse complement.
TTTCAACTTAAATTTCGGCCATGGAGGTGTCACCTTTCTCTGGCAATCACAAATTTGGCGAAATTGGCAGACATACAAGCCTGCGCGGTGATCGAATGTTTTCTCCTCTTAAGGCTACCGCCTGCCTCGCGCTCGAATTGCGTTGCAGTGTGTTCGAAATCCAGGTTTTTTTTTTACGAAACTATTAAGCGTGCGTCCAATGTGATAGTCTAGACACTTGAGACTATGCCTGTCGATTTCTTCCAAAATGTCAGGCAAATTAAAAACAACATTTCGGAGCACTTCAGCATAGCTAAAAACGACTTTTTCAAAGCGTCGTATCTCAAAATATACGCATTATATACACACTCAAGTAATCTAGGGACATGCACTGAACCTTGCTACATATCTTCCCACCAATCAATTGATAGGGTTACCGCTCAAAGTCCCGCAGGTACACGTAGCACGAGAACACTGCACGCCAGTTCAGAGCCCTGAGCGTAGCGGCGATGGCGCACTTGATGTACGTGGCAGTGTCGCCCTTATCGTTCTCACACTTCCCGAACTCAAACGCGGTAAAAAGGTCCAGGCAGGCGGTCCCTTTAAGAGTTAGCAGTCCGGGCAGGTTCTGTAGATTCGTTATTTGCGAGTTTACGTTAATCTCGGAAAATAAGTACCTTGTATATAAGACTTTTTGCAAAAAAAAAAAAAAAAAAAATAGATGCCTCTGGTCGGCGGGTTTTATCGGGGACCTCGCGTTTCCCCCACCCTTGCATTCTGGCGCTGCTACATTCTCGCCTCATTTCACCTTATCGGTTCTCAAGACCTCGTTGTTAAAAGCCGTCCAATCCTCTCATCGCACTTTCCTTCAGAGGTAGGACAAACATAAGACGGCACAGTCGTAGTTTAAGCTATGAACTTTCATCGTGTGTAATAAAATTGCACTGTTACAGATCTCATTCGCACAGGAAAGCACAACGACGGAGGCACTGCACTGCACTGCACTACATTGCACGTAAGATCGACGGGGCGCTGGGAGCGCGTGTTATTGTCGCCCCTATCACTGCCTCGAACGCGAAAGAAAAATATCGGGGCTATTTACTGTTAACGCCGCTGGTCACCATACCAAATCCATTATTTTAAACTGGTTTTTATACGAAATACTTTTACAATTGTAGACATTACTTACAAGCATTCTTTCCTTGCAATAAAAATAGAGTGCATAATTTTTGCTAAATGGCATCTCAAAGTCAGTCATTTCAGTGTTTTTGAGATAACTCACATCAAAACAAGATACCATGAGTTAATTCAAGAAATTTTTTTTAAATAACGGCATACAATGTTTTACAATTTTATAAAATTGCTCAAAGTGAGGAAAATTTTGCTTATTTATAATTTGTAGCGGTCTATGATTTTCTGTAAAATAAATTTTTGCTAAGCATACCATGCAATGAATTAAGACATGACCTATATGTCGCCCTTGTTAAATTTTCTGTATAAAGTTTCCGTTTATTTTATTGAAGCATTTTTCAAGCTGTAACGCGTTTCTAGTGTCCGAATGTCAGAAAAATGAGTTTTTTGACGAAAAGAAAACATCCCAGACGTAGAAGGAGTGACACTATCTCGAGCATGTCATAGGCACTAGACACTGGAACATTGTTTGAAGCTGCTTTACCTTAAAACATACGTGCCAACATGATGCTCGCGATAAAGTTAAAGCCCTGCACTAGATCTACATCCATGTAAACACATTGCACATTCTTCCAGCTTAACATTGCTGTGGCCCTCATCACTTTATTCACGCGTCGGTCAAGTGAAACTGTGAAATCATTATAAAAGTAAATTTCAAATTTTCCTAATTCTTACACTTTTACGCATTACAAATACTGAAAGCAAACAAAATCCTTAAATGTTGACCTAGCACTTTTAATACATCTACATTTCCTCCGTCGTTACCAACTTTACTATAGTCGGTTCATGACTGGAAGAGACTTTCTTGAAGCCCTGCTAAAGATCTACTTTCAAGCCCATTTCGTATCCTTCTGCCAAAGGGTAAACAAACATTGCCATGTGGCAGTCACATGGCAATGTTTACATGCAATGTTTACATTCCACTGTGTGTGTGTGTGTGTACATTTGTTCGTACATGCACATACCCATCATAAAAGTAATGTATATACTATTAATGGANAAACTACCGCAACATATAACGTAAAATACAATAAATAAAATTTTAAGCAAATCTGAAATAAATTTAAAAAAATATTAAAAACGTCAGAACGCACTACGAGTAATCAGAATATGTCCATAGTCTTTGCTTTGAAATCGGCACAACGAGAAATAATAAAAAGAGGATATTAATAAAAAAAAATTAAAAAACCAGTAAATGAATTATTATTGGTTAAACAAGATAATCGCGCCAATTCTCTGGCACGTGTATCGACCACAGCCAGCCAACAACACACGGAACGAAGGTTTGTAAACAAATGGCCGCTCTACTTTCACCTTGAGCGTGATCTTGTGAATATGCAAGAAACATTGAAATCAAAGTACGTTAGCATCACGTCATTAATAATTGGCATAATAAGATACAAGTCTTTTCGAAATCCATTTGTAAGCGATAAATTAATAATTACGTTAAAACTTTAGAACTATTTCCTCTCTTTGTGCTGGCAACCTAACGGCATAACTGTATCCGCGCTCGCCGCTGTTTGTAATGTTATATGCATGTAGCTAACGGCTAGGGTGTTTTTTCAAATGTTGATTTTCAAAAGTTTCTTCCAGTCGTGAACCGACTATATGCAGGTAGGGGCTGTGGCATTTTTCAAAGGTTGATTTCAGAAGTTTTCAAATAATCGTGACCAATTATACCCCGAACGAAACTGCGACAGGAGCCTGTATTGAACTCTGCTACAGACTTTCCATCAGTAAAATGATAGGGTCGCCGCAAAAAGTGCCATAGGTAGACGCAGCACTACGAAAGCACTGCACGCCAGTTCAGAGCCCTGCGCGCAGCGACGATGGCGCTCTTGTAGCGCGTGCCAGTGTGACCCTTATAGCTCCGGGCTTCTCGGCCAACAAAAGGAGAAACACGATGCAGACTGGTAGGCACGCGGGCGAGACCCCGTAAATAGCTCCAACTTGGTAGGCGACCGCGGACGTAGCGTCATGTGACCGTGGGTGTTCACGGGTCCAGGCGCCGCTGTGACATGACTGTGCCCCATGGACGTCATCAAACACGTCATCAGGTATAGTCTAGGGCTGGCGGGATCCGCACTCTGCAGTTTCCACAGAGGTAACAGTGACTCGTGAAGTGCACTTCCCTGGAAACACGAGGTTGCGACACGATCACTTTCACAGGAAGGAAACTCCCGCCGTGACGTCATACACACACTCAGGCGAGCCAGTCCGCTACGTCATCACAAGCCAGCAACACTGTGCGGGCGTATTTTATCATTAACATGGTCTTTCTCTTTAAAATACACACAAATAAGGTCTCATATTTTTCTGCAGTGTGTGCGCAAAGTTCAGGGCACAGATTTTGTTCCGTTGCAATTAAACAGTGCCATCTGCCTTTCTGTGACTTTATCGTTCACAATTGCTTTGTTTATTTACACGTTAGTTTGCGAGGTTGTGTTCCAAATGTATCGATTGCACGTCAACCAGACCCACCAAAATTTCAGACCGGTTGAACCGGTGAATACAGCGATACAACCGAACTTGACCAAACCAGTAGTTTCCGAACGTCCACTGTACACCGGTTGATACATCGACAAATTTCCGAAAACGCGTCAAGGAGGAAAGCACAGAAGTGGAGGGATTTCGACAGCTCTTAACACTGACGTCTTGGCAGCCGATGAGGGTGAAGCAAGGTGAGGATGGAGCAGCGCCGGAATGTATGGGCGGGGAAAGGGATGATCCCGAGAAAACCCGCCCACCAACGGCGGAGTCCCACGTGCGGAAATCCGGGAAGGACCTCGCAGGGAATCGAACCCGGTTTGCCTTGGTGGGAGGGAATGCATTAGAATCATAAACAATTTCCTTCAGAGGATTGCGAGATTTACAAGTGGGTTTTACGCAAAGTAAACGTAAGAAATATCCGTGACACGTCATATGAACATATTCGTTTACATTTAACATTATAATATAATAAATACAAATGCAGGAACAATTATCAAAATAAAATCATTGGAAGAACTCACGAGATACTCATTTAGCAAGGACTTGCATTTTGCAATTACATCAGCAACAAGCAATTTATTTGTTATAAAAATGGCTATTTCGTACAGTTATGAGACTGATTACGAACAGTAACAATTTATAAACGATTGTTCTAACCGATCTCTCACGTTCCATAGAAAAAAAATCCAGTTTCGAGTGGAGGACAAGTACATCTCCAGTCTCCTGCCCAGATATAACAGGATGGTATGCTGTCCCTTTAACACAATTAACGTATCTGTTCCATAAACACAGCACTTCGTTTGTAAACATGATATGCAATAGTCAACTATTAGCAACTACTGTTATCGTCTTTCTCAGTTTCTTCACCCTTTTTTTTTAAACCAAAACTTTGAAATATTGCATATGTGCGATGTGTACGGTTGTTTCCTGAATGTGTCATGTTGGTATCTCAAGCGTTTTATACTTCTGTCATCATATAAGTAGCTTATTTTTAGTTAAATTTTATTTGTATTCATATTTTATCGATAAATTATATTTAATTTAAAATTTATGTAAATAAAAACAGAGAAAATATCTGTGTTGGTAATGCCGAGTAGCAAAAAGTTCTCATGCAAAATATTATTAAAGTGAGTGTGCACGAATTTGATGAGTTGTCCCTTTGGTGTAATTTCCTATACTTGGTTAAGCTATGTTTGCATGAGGCGGAGGAATATTCTGAAAACAGAACTTTAACAGGGCTTCAGAAAAGTTGGAAGAAACCGTGAATAATGTAACGCCTCCAATAACCGCTACTTATTCCTCTCGCAGTTATCTCAGTTTATTTTTGCAATGGGTATGCTAGCGTAATATTTATTTGTGGCAGATATGTTTTATTTACTCCATCTCTAATTCATAGTATTAATTGCAAATTGTTTTAACAACAGATAACATAATTCCATGTAATTATGTTTGCAAGTCTTTCACTTTTCAGTCACAAAGTTATTTTTATGTGGACTGCTTTGCATAGAGGAATTTGTTGATTTGGATGCTATGGTAACACAAGACTTGTGTGTAAAATATTATGTAGCCGTCTCGTGATTGGCGCGATGTTTAAATGCGTCGTTTAAGTATGCAGTTTTTAAGGCTTTTAGCCATCTCGGATTTCCCGTCAGGCAGGCGATGACCTAGTGGGCCGTCGGCCTGAGAGATATTTCATTTTGTTTGTTAAGTGGCCGAGTCTCGTACAGAAACGCAGACTGCCGTTTGGGCGAAGGCGTGCGGTATCTGAAGAGGAATAATTTAAGTCTTCACGCGCTACCTATGCGGATTAAAGCCAAGTTTGAGCTACTGTGATTGCGTGTGGTACGGTAAAGATTTTACTGACTTAAGGTTCGGTAGTCTTGTGAGGAAAGACTAAATAAGACCCACGACCAGCGGAACCAGCTACAGAAGATATCAAGAGCGGTTGCAGCGATGGAGATTTATTTTAAGCTAAGTATGCTGAATTTTCGACGCAGAGACTACGTCCGTAAGTAATTAATAATTTTTTAGAAATTAATCTGGCTTACGTTACGCCATCTTGGATCATTTTTGCTAAAGTTGCTCTACCTACATGCCTACGGAGCCCCTGAACTGAGGTCTCATGTTTTCCAAACTGAGTTGGCGTGAGGAAATTATTTATTTATCTAATTTACATATTTTGAAATAATTTAAAGGACCCGAAGATACTTAGTTACGTTTTTAATTGTAAATAAGAGATACGTACAAGGGAGCTACACTCATAATTACGGCCACACAAAGCAAAATAAATTTTGTAAACAACAAAAAAAAAAAAGCTGCTACATAATACTTAGTGTTTGCACAGATATTAATTTAATTCATAATGTTTCAACCTAACTATTTATTTTTCAATTCAATCACATTTATTTCCACTAAAGTCTCTTGAGTCTTCTTTAGATCAAGTTTTTATTTGTCTTCCTAGTGTCTCTTGTATGTTGTTGGTAGTCTACGGAGATTGGCTGTTGCAAGAGTTCCTGAGTTACAAATACCTTTGGTACGAAACATAGTGTGGTAAGATCAATCTGGAGTGTCCTCGTGCATGTTTTCTGTCTACTCTATATATTTCAATTAACTAAACCAAACTTAAATTGCAATATAATTGTTAACTTAAGGTTTACATTCATACTGCTTATTAAGGAATCTATAGAACAAAACAATAGATTAATACGTAAAATAACAAGTTCATTTAGTTTCCTCACCTGTGTATATTTTCGCAGGAGTCTCTAGAAACGTAACAAGTTACTCCGGCAGAATCTGGAAATGGTAATTCATAAATAAATAATTTAATAAGACCACGTTTTCTGCTTCGCCAAATCTAATTCAGTAAATTTGTTAGCAAAGCTAAATAAATACGACATCAAGTAAGTTTTCTTAAAATTGTTTTAAATAGAGTTTAATATAAATGCTACAGCTAATAGCCAGAACAGGGACTTTCATCACTCCATTACATCAGAAGCAGCTATACGCTCGCGTGCCTGCGCATAATACTCGCTGAGAAGCGCCACGTTATTATGCGGAAACAGGGCGGAAAATAACCACCCACTACTGTGCCCTGCCGAGGTACGGCGGCGTAGCTAAGTTAAGAGGATGGCGCCACATCAGAATTTCCTGTCGACGTATTTCCACTGGTAATGTATTTTAGCTAGTTATATTAGTTTCTTTCTGACAAAGTTATCTTGTAAAAAAAATACTGCGCAATCAATTATGCCAGCCTCGCTAAATCGGCAAAAAAAAAGGGGGGGGGGCGCTGAAATAGTCGATAAAGACATTGTCCAAGTGTGTGATATATAAAGTATGTATATTTATTTACGTACCACATACATTATCAATAATTACTCTTGCATCGCAGGAAAAAAATTTGAGCGCATATTTTTTTACATAAATACATGTAAAAACCACAATCTTACTGTTTTAGAAATATACAAATAATAAAGACTAATTTACATACAAAAATGAGATGCTACACACGGAAGGAAGATAGATGCCAAGAGCTACTTCAAGAATCTATAAAATCGTACAAGAAACGTTTCCACGTTCTAAAAAAACCTCTGAAAAAGAGAAAATCCTTGCATATTTTTTATCCATAGCTGTCCCTCTACAAGTTGAACAGTATGTGGTACAAATATAAAATATTTTCTTTTCCGTGGCCCTTGGGCCGGGCCCACTCGGTTCCCTTTATACTGTGGACGTCAATTTTATAACGTCAAAAATTACGGATAAGCAACTCATCACATGCTTGTACGTAATTTCACTTTTTCTCCCAAGCGTGACTTTCAAATTCATCTAATGTTCTTAAGGGTTTCATGTACCGGTAGCTGTCGAATAATGCGTAGGAATTGTTCTCACCTCCACGGCTTTGTGAGTGAAGACATCACCTCCGTGCTGCAGTGTCCTGTGAATCACCGGTCGCTGGCTCGGTTTTAAACAGTGAATCACGCCGGCCTGGCACTGATACCGCTCTCGTCAAGAACAAGGCATGATGGCTCAGCCAAGTGGCGCATGCCAGCCAGTGGGCGCGTTGAAATTGTGTGTAAGTAGTGGCAGTGGCATTTTTCAAAGGCTGATTTCAAAAGTACTCGGTTAACAGTGAACAGTTTATAAATCTGTATTTTTCAAAAGCAAGCCGTGTGTTAACTTTTGTCACGTATATGTGCGAGGAAAGTCAGCAGTATAATTTTCACCACCCCAGCTATTTCCTCTATTCATCTGGTTTTCCCCGACCCTAAACGAGAGATCACACCTGGCTGAAGCTCAATAACACACAGTAGATAAGTGCACAGAGACGAAAGGGCGTGGCAATTCCTGTGATACGGGAGTACCCATTCCCTAATTGGCTGCGCGAGTCCCTGGCAACGGGCTTTGCATCTCATTGATCTGCGTGCTCCGCTGGCTGGCGAGTAGGTTACCAGGCGCTGATTGGTAACGACGTTCCGACATGTTGATGGACACTCCTAGTGGAGAGGAGAATGCGCAATTGGTAGACACTTGCACAATTCGCGTAATTTTTTGGCGACAAGTTGTACTTTAAGCTCGTATAAATAACACTACGTTGTTCATTGGACCATACTTAATTTGACACGCCCTAAAAAAAACTGTTAACGTTACGTTTAGTTATAAACAATAAATTTTTCTCCCACAAAGGTTAGGTTCATCAAGCAGGGATCATACACTAAATATGAGGTAGACAGACCGCTTATTAGTCTCCTGCGCATGTACCCAACATTGACCTACCCCAAAGGAATAAAACTGTCAAAGTCACATGGTTAACAGTGATGAACGCGTTCGTTTATATCTTAATTTTTAAATGACAAACACTATTATATTAATAAAATACTTTAACCTATTTGAATTTAATCAAACTGCATTACAAATTCGTTAGAGGAAATATAAAACATTTCAAAGCACTTGTTTACGAAACAGTGTTCTAACCTCAAATCCAATCCACGTTGTTGTTGCTAGTCGTGTTGGTAGAAAAGCAGTTCAATGTTGCGACACGGAGACTGGTTGTGCGCAACCAGCGAAATCGCTCTACCTCATCTTTAGTCTATGGCAGGAACCGGCAGCAAGGACCATCGTTCACCGGCGCCGACGTCGAGTGTGTTGTAACTCTCGGTCGGCGTGTCAAGTGAGTGGGTAGTGTGGCTCACGACACAGCGTAGTTTTCACCACATCTGCTAGTGATTCAAGATAGTCTGCTGGACAACTTTCGCATTTGCCACACGTCGAGAAGTCTGTGATTACCATAAACATACGGTGGCCGGTCTGGTAATGTAAAGGAAAGCCGAAGGTTCTTTTTCTTAAATTAATAGATTATTGCACTATTGTGTTGTCAGGATCGTTCATTTTCAAGAACACACTATGAACAGCTGGAGAGAACATGGGAATATCTTCAAATACATATTAAGTGTTTTATTGCATGTGATTATCTGGTTACAGGTGGTCGTTTAGGTTGTTGCATGCGGGTATAAAGAAACGGTTTGGCCACTCCGTAAGCAAAGTTAAGGAAACATCTGCAGTGGAAAAGTACTCTTTAGTATTTCAGATGGGATTTCTTCTTTGATTTTTAATTTTTTACATTTCTTACTGATATATATATATCAGTAAGAAATTACAGTAAGACAAAATATATGCCAATAAAATATTTGTTTACGTAGTTTGAAATACTATTTATTATAGCTCGTTGCAGTTGCGTAAGATTACACACATATATATGTGTGTGAGAGTGTGTAATCGTACGCAACTGCAACGAGTTATAATAAATATCATTTCAAACTACGTAAAGAAATATTTTATAGGAGTATATTTTGTCTGACTGTAATTTCTAATAGATTAAGATAACAATGTGGTGATTTTCTGATGATTTTGTATGTCGGCTTAGAGACTTCTCTGAGAACAGTTGGCAACTGTGAGCACACAAAGCCGGGCTTTGTGTGGCTGAACTGCGGCGATAAGGCGAGGGCTTGCTCTCCAAACACGAGTCGAGGATGTGAAGAAAGAGAGGGCGCCCCGGCTGCAGCGGGTACTGCCACCTCTCCAGCCAGTAACAAGCAGCAGTGTATTAATAAGTTCTCGACTTTTTACAATCTTATAACACGCAATTAAAACTAAGAATTCCTGCAGACGCGGTGAGGCCGAGCCTTAAACGTGTTTACCTTAGCAGGTATATTTTCTTGAGTATGTGGGGATGGAATTGATACTCGACATATCTATACGAGTTATTCAGTTCAGCACCAAAATACGCGCGCTATAGTCAGTTCACGACTGGAAGAAACTTTTGAAAATCAACCTTTGAAAAAACACCCTAGCCGTTAGCGACATGCATATAACATTACAAACAGCGGCGAGCGCGGATACAGTTATGCCGTTAGGTTGCCAGCACAAAGAGAGGAAATAGTTCCAAAGTTTTAACGTAATTGTTAATTTATCGCTTACAAATAGGTGTCTAAAAGAATTGTATCTTATTATGCAAATTATTAATGACGTGATGCTAACATATTTAGATTTCAACGTTTCTTGCATAGCCACAGGATTACGCTCAAGGTTAAAGTAAGGCGGCCGTTTGTTTACTAACCTTCGTAGTCCTTGTGTTGTTGGCACACGTGCCAGAGAATTTGTGCGATTATCTCGTTTAACCTATAATAATTCATTTATCTGCGTTGTTTTACTAATATCAGCTCTTTGTTATTTGGTTTTTAATAACGTATGATTTTAATTTGTGCTCACTTTAAGTTCTAATTTCTTTTGTTTTTGTGTGTTTCGCGCACGTGTCTTTCCTTTGCCACTTTATTCTAACGTTGCAGTGTTTGCACATAAGAATTGTTTTCACATTGTCGAAGACGTAGAATCCTTCACTCGCAAACTCTGCCGTCCTGTCGAAAACCGTCACAACCATTTTTAAATAACGTTTTACAATTGCGCAAAACATCCGACTCAACCACCACGCCATTTTAACGTCTGTAGCAATTCCGATCAATACTGATGATCTTGCCTTCGATGTACGGGAATTTATCGATAGTCACTAACAATCGATTGTAAATAGACAACTACTATCGATTCATCAAAATACTCGCATTTTGGGTTTATAGAATGAAATGTTTTTTCGCTGGCATCGCATATTCTTTTGTGTGAAATTCTCAAGATTAAAAACTTTACGCTTGTGGAATATCCATTAATAATATATACATTACATGACTTTTATAATGGGTAAGTGTATGTACGAACACATGTACACGCACAGTGAAACGTAAACATTGCATGTAAACATTGCCATGTGACCTGTCACATGGCAATGTTTGTTTACTTTTGGCAGAAGGATACGAAATGGGCTTGAAAGTAGATCTTTAGCAGGGCTTCAAGAAAGTCTCTTCCAGTCGTGAACCGACTATAGTACACCGGAGCCGCGAGACACATTGCCCCGGAAATTTTCTTCCACGCCCAAAATGGCTGCGGGTAGCTGCGGGCCCCCACCCGCTCCTCGCGTACGCGCGGCGCCAACTCAAGGTCATACTCGCATCGTTCTCGTACTGCATGCCCGGGCGAAAAAGATGACGTTTATTTCAATCGTGTAACTGGTCACATGACGTAGTGTCGGGCTTAATTTTAAGACATCCTCGTCAAAAACAACTTTACAAATAAAAGCTGAATTATTCTCTATACTTGGCCGAACTAAAGAGTAAATTAAAAATCACTTAAATGTCAATGCAGTCAAAAACATGATACAAAATCCTGAACAAAATTTTTGCTAAAAATGGGGGTAGCGCTCTTACCCACCGTTTAACTTTTATTGAATTCTATTCACTGAACGCTATATAACGTCATACAGACGTTACAATCGCGGCCATTTTCTCTTTCAATTTCTTGAATGTCACGATTTGCTTCAAGATTTTCGTTTAGAATATGATCTTCTTTCTTGTATACAAAATTTTAATCGCCGATCACAGCTTTTCTGACAATATTAGGCCTAATGAAAGTAATCCCACAATAATAGAGTCGTGTGCACACATTTAAAGTAGTTACCAAACAATGACTCATATTTTTTTAAAAAGAAAATGTACAATAATGTAAAGGAAATTGTTTTGTGTTTTTTACCAATTATTGTCGTGTCGTGCACGAGTCGTATATGCTTCTAAAAATTTACTTTAGATATTTTTTTAACTAGCTTCATTAAAAAGCTAGTGATAAATTTTCACGTGTAGACCTAAAAGCTTATTGAATGCAATTCTTGAAACATATACGAAGTGATTTTTTAGTTCGATAAACTGAATTCAATAAATATTGTATAAAGGCTATCAGCAAGATGCACGTGATGTATAAACACGACGACGTCAATCTTGTACATGTTCTAGGAATTCACAAGAGAGGCAAGGCTCACTTTCGCTGCAAGAAGAGCTGATAAGAACACGTCCTATCTCGATGTAAACACTACTAAAGTACCGCCTGAAGTCAGTGTTTACCGAGAAATGCATGCAGTCACGGACGGTTTTCTTGCAACTATTAAGTAATTTCTCAGAGTTGTGGTCAACCTAGTACAAGGAAAATCCACGGCATTCCTGTTTCTAGTAAAATATTGATGAAAATCTTTCCTCCTAGTTAAAATACTTAAGTTCCTTCAATGACCAGTATTAGAGCATGTCCCTTAGCTTGTTGCTAGCACAAGGACGCGAGCGACTTCCACGTGCGACATCCGGTACAACTGGGGCAGAGCCTAACGTCATGATATCCGTTATCATTCCTGTAACCGAATGTGAACACACAGATTATACAGAAGAAAGTATGTCAAGCATGCAGTTTATTTGGAGAAGTCATGTACAAATGGGAAATGCGTACTCAATACCAGAAGTACTACAACTATTTTCCTATAAGAAAATACTAAATGTTTCACTGAAAAATGTCTTACTATTCTAAAGTGAGCTTAGCAGGGGGTAATGGTTAACATTGCATACTTGTACAGAAGTAAATGGGAAATTCTACATACACTATTCTTAAACAAGTTTCCCATCCAGACTGACGTCCAGTAATGCAATTCCAAAGAAAAAATTGAGGACTCATCAAAAGAATAAGAATTTCCTGCGAAAACAAAAGCAAACGTTACAAGGCCGCCAGAACCAGCTAAACCCTGACACAATGAATCACTACAGGAAATACTGCAACATTTTGTGTTAAGTCATAATCTACAACAAAAAATAATTGTTTCTGTAAACTCATTCAGAATTCTCAAAATAATATAAAAACTACATGGAATAGTGTAGAAAAAACAACAGGAAGAACAACAGAGCAATTTCCAGTTTAAACCTAAAAGTAAAAAACTGCATATCCTCAGACCCTAAATTAGTCGCAGATACATTTAATTCATACTACTTAAATGTCGTAGAAAACATGATTAACAAAAAATATTAAACAAAATATAAAACCTATTCCTACAGTCCAGGGTACTGAATAACCTGCTAGATATTTTACATACACAACTCGAAAATAAATGGAGAAAACAATCAATTTTTTGCAACCAAAATTATCAAGTGGCTACGATGGCTTCATACAGGATTGTTCCCAGACAGACTTAAATGGGCTATGGTAACACCATTGTTTAAGAAACGGGACAAGACCGAAGTAACCAATTATTGACCCCTCTCACTTCTTACCTCCTTTTCAAAAGTAATTGAAAAACTAATTTAGCGGAGATTGCTGTAACATTTTGAGAATCGCAAGATTTTATCAAAATTTTTTTGACTTTATGAAAAACGCTTCAACAAATAATACAATTTTCAAACGAAGGTAATTATTAAGTTTAGGGGCTTTTCTGAAAAAACAAAAATAATTCACGGAAAATGGTATATTTCCACTCTACTAATGATGCAGAACACGAATATACTAGGGGCATAACGTCCGACTAATTTCGTAATATGTGCCCACCTAACCCCACGATGGGTGAATCACTATTTTACATTTTTAAACTAACCTAGGATTGTTGGGTTTTACACTAACCTAGAATTTTTGGATTTTACACTAACCTAGGCTGTTTGGGTTTTACACTAAACTACGAATGTAAGATTGTAGGGATTTAAAGGAACCGTAAACCACACCAATAGAATGTAAATTGACTCACCTAGGAAGGGGGCTGGTATAATTCCTCTGACGTTAATAGACGAAAACAAACATATTTCGCAAGTTTTTTTTAATATGTTCTACTTATTTTAACATTACGCCCTCTTGAATATTAACAAGGTAAGCTGTGCAGAACCCATTAATGCAACTTTGGTTGGTCTAGGACGTTTCGTTCAGAAACGTAAACAAACTGGCTATACTGCTCATTTCGCAATTTTGTTCAATTTTTTTAAATATGTTTTACTTATTTTAAAGCTACGCCCCTAGTATATTCGTGTTCTACGCGATTAGTAGAGTTGAAATATATCATAATTTTGAATTTTTTTTTGTTTTTTTTTCAGAAAAGCCCCTAAACTTAATAATTACCTAGATCACAACATACTTATAGAAAAATTGAAGTTTTATGGAGTCTCAGGTACACCCAATAAACTAATGAGCTCATACCTTTAAAATAGACAACAAGTGTGGATAAAAGGAACAACTACTTCATTATACTCTGAAACAGGAAAAATCAAGCCTGGGGTCGCACAAGGCTCAATATTAGGCCCCCAGTTTATATAAATGACCTCCCATCTGCCTTAACTTCAGGCACTACTCCAATTATATTTGCAGATTATACTAGCATCTTAGTCTCGGGAGACTCGGTAATTGATCTTATGCAAAAAAACAGACACAACATGTACAGAGCTAAATGAATGGTTTACTGCAAACAAATGAAATCTCAACCTAGATAAAAGAACCTTAAAAACACTAATTCATATGTTAGCAGTAACAGAGACAAATTTATAAACCAGCAGTGACTAAGTTTCTTGACTTAAAAGTAGACAATTTATTTAAACAAACTAGCGCATTGTGTATATTTTACCTAAACTAAGTTCAGCCTGTTTCACTCTACAAAGTGTTGCAGAGATCTTGAACAAAAATACAACAAAAATGGTATATTTTGCATATTTTCATTCCATCATGTGTTACGGTATAATTTTTTGGGGTAATTCCACTGACAGTAAAAAAGTTTTTCACATGCAAAAGAGAGCTGCAAGAATAATCAATGGCAAAAGAAAGTCAGACTCATGTAAACCTCTTTTCAAGAACTCTGAGATTTTAACATTTGCATGTGAGTGCATGTTTTTAGTACTCATAATCTTGTCCAAAAACAGTCATTTATTTCAGAAAAATGAGCCTCTTTATAAGCCTGACACTAGAATAAAAAAAACTTACACATGGCTTCAGTTAACTTAAAATTAGTCAAGAAAGAGCCGTCCTACCTTGGTAGCAAACTTTTCAATAAATTACCACAACAAAAAAGGCTGGCGCTTCTATTGGACAACTCACGCATGGCAATGGCTCCTGCCAATATTCACAATCTCCACAGAGTAAAATGAAATAAAACAAGGAACACACATGCACGATAAAGGGACAACGCACGTATTCGTACGCACTCCGTTTAATAAAAATAATACAGGATGAGTACAAAAGAATACCCCAACTTTGAAGGTCAATAATATCAAAACCAAACAACCTACAACCTTGATTGACCAATCAAATGAACCGTGGAACCGTGACGTTGTTTACTATACATTCATACATGTTCAATGTGACCACCAAGAGCGGCCCGAACGACATATACGCTACAATCGAACTCGTTTCACGCTCTTGTCGGCATGTCCGGTGTTACGGTTTGGTATAGACAATGTTGCGAAAGCGATTGCTGTACAAACCATACAAGTTACAGCTTGTACATGCTCTTACCGAAAGGGATAAAAAAAACTGAGACGTGGTTTCTGCGCGTTCGTGCTTGCCCAGAACGAGGTAGGCGATGCCTTCATGTCTAAGGTGGTTGTTAACGATGAAGCGACGTTCCATACAAATGGTAGGTGAACCGGCACAACGTGCGGATAAGGAGTCAGGAGCCTCCGCATGAAACCAATGAACACGAGCGCGCTTCCCCCAAAGTGAACGTGTTATGCGCTGTATCCAAAGATACTTTTTTCGACCCTTTCTTTTTTCACGAGCCCACTGTTACTGGAAACCCTTATTTGGACATGCTTACAGAGTGGTTATTTCCTCAGTTAGAAGAGGCGGCGGGGTCATCATTTTCCAGCAGGATGGCGCGCCATCCCATTTGCACCTAGCTGTTCGCGGATACCTGAATGAGACGTTGCCACAACGCTGGATTGGTCGAGGAGCAGCTGGTGACCAGGCTCTTCATCACTGGACCCCAAGAAGCCCGGATNGTTTATGATCCGTCTCATAGAGGTTGGCGAGATTCTGACAGTAAGTGAGTGGCAACTTGACGTATGACGTATACGAAACAAGCAAAGTGCCATTTACAAAATCCTATATCAGCTGATACACGAACGAACAAAAGTTAAAATTACATTGGTTTTTCTGAGTGCACTGCCGACGCACATTAGACAAGTAGAAAATACGCTATAAGAAAGAGTTCCTAGATTAATTAATACATTTTATTTTACGTTGTCACAAAACACTGATTGTTTGAGTTACAAACTAAACTTCGTGATAAAGTAATAATTTATAGGTGTTCAAAATGAAATGCACAGTAAATTGATCCGTATCCTAATGAAACGCAACTTCAAAACCTTGAGAGTTCTTTTCCCGTCGTCGTATCCCCACACTCCATCCATGCTTTCCATATGTGCTTCATGTTAATTCCAAAAGCATACAGAAATATTGCATGGTAGTATTTAATTATTTTTTCTAATAACTTTTACGAAATATATTTCAAATTCATGTCGTTCCGAGCCAGTAATAGAAGAACAGTAAAATTTTAAAAAGGCGCTACCTATTGAGCAATGCAAACGGCTCAAACCGTGCTCTGTCATACCGTGTGCACCATCTATCTGCTTTTTCCCAAAGCATTACCAGCCAGAGAAGAAAGCTTTCATGCTAACAAATTTACGAACAGATACCCATAGTTTTATTTTTCCAGGAGCCCTGCATAATTTTTAAAGTAACATATATAAATTGTGTACAGCGATTTAGAGTACTAGTAATTTCTATTCGGCCGGTAATAGTTCGTCTACGTAAATTATACGCCATATTGTTCTCCCGATAACCCATTTCCTTGTTTCCGAAGAAAGTGGGACATGAGTGAATAATTTTTAAGCAATTCTAACGTTATTCCACGTCACATATTTCCAACTCGAATATATTAGCTATAACGTCCGAAGTGTGATAATAGCTACAACTACCGTCTCGCAAATGTTAACCCAAATTCACTGTTTCGGACAAATTAAAAAGAGTTAGCAAATATTAAATTTTTTGCAAGATTTTATGCTTTTACTTTTATAACATAATTTTTTTAGACAGATGTCAGTCAAAAATATTTTAAAATTTGTTTAGCATTGCAGTACAATGGCAAGTGGATTAGCTGACGTGTTGATAAAAAATACAGCCTCCACTTGAAGCACCAGCTGATGGCGAAATGATACATAAATGAAAAGTAAACATTGGCGCTACTTTCGTCGAACTGTCAGAATTTCGCCAACTTACATGAGACAGACAATACATAAATGATCAAGTGTTTCGTCCACCATTGCCGACTAACATTGACGACCTCAAAACGAGAATTACGGACGCCATCCCAACCGTAACACCGGACATACTGACACGAGTGTGGAACGAGTTTGGTTATCGCGTAGTGTTCGGGCCGCTCATGATGGTCACATTGAACATTTATGAATGTATGGTAAACAAACTTCACAGTTCATATGTTTGGTCAATCAAGGCTGTAGCTTGTTTGGTTTTGATATTATAGACCTTCAAAGTTGGGGTAGTCTTTTATACTCACCCTGCACTATACTTGCTATTGGGCGGCCGCCCGGTGGAAAGTACATCTCCCTTCTTCCTCCCGACCCTTCCCAGCCATTCCTGAACTTCCTAGCGCCTTTCCTGTCACTACCTCCTCCCGCAATAAATTCCACACCCTCGCCGACCTCACAAGCATGGATTGCCTACCCCGCTCCGTTCTCCACCATACCATCTGTATCTTAACATTGTCGTTACCTCGTTTTGTAGACTCCCCTAGATAGCGTAAAACCCATAATTAACATGAGAACTATTTCATACCAGGCATTATCAACACACCTTATTTTCTCCCTGTTTTGTTCATATTTATTATACATGAAAATAACGTAATTTGGGATAAACTATACGTAAAAGTTCAATCTAACCAAAAATAAAATACTTTTATTTTAACAGAAACATAAAACGCTTGTGATACGTAACATATTTAGGAAACTAACAAAAACGTGGGTGCTTTATCAAAGGTTTCATTCCAAAGTGTGAAGATAGCGCAAATAGACTGTAGGAAACATTTTCATAGAGTAAATGTGGATCGATGGAAGCCACGCAAGAGGCGCCTATGGTTTGGACACCCCTGGGGCCGTCTATTTCAGGCGGAGAGAGCGAGACAGCTGCGATGGCGTCACCCGGCCTGTGCTCCTTGAATCACCACAAGATACCAGCAACTCTGCTGGTCACCGCCCACCGAAACACAAGATGCCGAGAAAAACACGTCACCTCACGTCACTTGGAACTATAACTACACACCTTCGACATGCGACCAAACAAAGTCAGACAGTACAGCATTACAATATTTTCCAAAAAGAAAATCGCCATCACATGCACAAAATTTCATACAGGGGAGGAACAGGAGTATGATAAGGAAGGGGATATAAAGCCTCCTCCCCCTCAAATAAAACTTACACGAAACTTTCCAGTGAATGCTTTAAAACCGAAATGGAATAATATGAGAATTATTAGAATATTGTTAAAAATACCGATTTTATTTAATATTTTTCTTAAGAATATGGTGAGAAAATGCCCCACCCCTTTTAAGACCCTTTTCCAACGAAGTATAGATACATTCCTGTTTCCACAGCACAGACGAGAAAAACATTTGTGATTATTCCAGACACTGTGCACCTAACCTCCAACACCTGTATTCTGTGCCGTTTAAGAACATCTTCAAAATCAAAATTGGGTTGCCATCAGTTAAACTTTTCAAGCTTTCAACTAACACGTTTAAGAGTCACGTATTGATGTGCACATTTACAAAGCGCAATTTTACGTTTATGCAACATAGCATAACACATTGCGTTGGTCACAAAGTCAGGATACATGCAACATTTCCCATCGAACAACGAAAAAAAGAAAAACATCGTTAAAATTTCCATTCCGAGTTTGTTACTGCATTAGAATAACGCATTTAAGAGCACAAATTGAATAATAGAAAACAAAGAAAGCATTAAGTAATTCGATAATCTTAACACCTCTATTCCATATATGATAAGAAAAACAAATATTCAAGCTAATGTTTACTTACTGCTTTATCACTACAATCCAATTGTACTTCGCACTAACACATCTGCAATAGCAATTAAACACCACGCACACGCCACAAATATCTCACAACCGACAAGCTTCTAGTCCTACTCTGACAATACACAAAACCCACGCACACACCTCTCAAGGCAAGCGACAACCATTCAAGCACAGAACAACATTCACGCAAACTGTCACAACGAGAATGAACTAAAGTGCGCAAGCCTAACAGACTCGACACGAAATGAACAAATCCGTGTCCATAGGAAAATGAAACTACATGGTTGGCGTCAAGATTATGGATGGCGTGAGACTGATCATGAAAACATAGATTAAAGTTATTTATACTAGGAACAAATCAAATTTCAAGAATAGATTGGAATATAGAATATTTTATCCGCTAGGTGCCCAGTAATGTAAATATGTATTTAAATAAATTAGATTTAAGCAACGTGAATAATAAAAGAGAAATATTTAACATGGTAACGCATATATTAAAATTTTATTAATAATTGCAATTTTTTTTTAAATGTAGACAATAGAGACTCTCCAGTACACACCTGCCACTAGCGCTTATCAAATGGCAGAAAAAATTAGTTGCCAAACTAAAAGTATTGACCTTCTCAACGTGAGTAGAATTAACCTTAACCTAAATAGCCGACACTGTAATTTTATTGAAGATTGAATCACAAATTACTTACGAGGGATATGGATCTAAAAACATGACATATAACACACTCAATTTCAGTCTACAATGATACGCATGCGGGTGCGGATAATGTAAGAAAGCTGGGCATCTCCCAACTATTCCAGGTCTGTGAATCCATGTAGCAAATAGGAATCGAGTATTTGGTTTATTTATATTCGTTTTAATGGTCATTGTGGTATGCCGTGGTGATTATCGTTTTTGTTTTTAATAAGTGCACATGGTTCAGCTGGAGTATTTGCACATTTTTAAACATTGTGAAAATATATAAAATGAGATGTGTATATTATGAAACCTATCACCAATTGGCAACAGTGGAGTATTTTTGACTTCGTAAGTTGCAAGACTGTAGTTTTCTTAGTATTGTAGAATGGTTAAAATTCATCAAAAGTCGTCGGCTTGTTCTGCTCTCATTTCCGAGTCCGTTTTCTCACATTAACGTACATGGTAGAACGGGCCTAGGTCATTTTCCCGAGTGGTGGTGTTAACATTCAGAAAATGGTGGAATTTGAACTGTAACACAATGAAAGTAGTTTAAGTTTACCTAACTTGAAATTTATTAAAAGCAGCAACTTTATTGAATTGTGTATTATTAGAAAGGCTATTCGTTTTAGCTTTGACAAAAAAAAAACAATCCAAAATGTAAACGAGATGTTAAAAAATATAAATTTAGTTCAGAAACTGACAGCTGAAGGTCTATACCAACTAATTGAACACAAACATTTACAACTGAGGCACTATCGGCACCGAACTAACACTATAATTAAGCTTTTGATTTTTGTCTTTAAAAAATAAAATCTGCAACTATAAACGCGACTTATAAGTACTTATGAAAATATAATGTTAAATATACATTTCGCAAATAATTCACTCGTAAATACCACGTTTTGTGTAAATGAGCTGTAAATTTTTTTAGATGCATTGCAAACTATTTACACTTGACATCACAACTGCTGTAAACATTGTATCAAGAGGCTTAAGTGTGTCATGATGCCCCAAGTCAGCTGTTTGAAATGTCAGCCTCTAAAGAGAAAACATAGCCAATAGAGTCGTCTAATTTCAAAAGCTATTTAGTCCAACAATCCAAATTGCACAGGACACTAGAAAAACTTCAAATTTTATTCTCAATAGTGACACAGTAATGAAATTTTCTCTGCTGACGGATAAGCGTATTTAGATGAAGGCGGCATAACTTTGGATAATCGTACAACTGTGTATTTTTATAATTAATTAAAATATGTTCGACTTAACAAGTTTAGGAACTCTAATAAGACTTAACAGTGTTTGGCAATTTTTGTAATCCAATATGGTGAACTATGAAATACAATATTATAAAAAGGTATATCATATTTTGTGAACACATTTGCTAATGAATAAATAGATATTTCTGAAAAATAAAAAGTTTGTTATATTTAAAGGAGGAGTTACTAAGCAATTATCTCATTAATGTCATAGTCTCCATTCATTTCAGAGAGTGAAAATGCCATCCTCGTCCACTGGGATGTCCCCACAATCATCATCTTCCTGAAGCACAACCTGTAGTAACAACATTGTTTCTTCAGTTTGAAATAGTTGTTTTTGTAAAACTTGAGGTGCTCCAACATTTCCCAGTTCTCACCACAGTGGTTCCGAAGCAGGTCATTGATATATTGCAGTTTTTCGACTTTTACAGTAACACCTTTAAACTCTGTCTCATGTAACTTGGCAAGTTTTGACAGTTCGACGAAAGTAGCACCAATGTTCACTTTTCCTTTGTGTATTCTTTCACCATCAGCTGCTGTGTCAAGTGGAGGCTGTATTTTTCTATCAAAATGCTGTCAGCTAATCCACTTGTCATTGTACAGTAATGCTAAACATATTTTCACATATTTTAGACTGACAACTATCTAAAAAAAATTACTAGGTTATAAAAGTAAAAATATAAAATCTAACAAAAAATTAAAATTTTTCTAACAATTTTTTAATTTTTCCGAGACAGCGAATTTGGGTTAATATTTGCGAGATGGTAGTTGTATCTATTATCACACTTTGGATGGCATATCTTATATAACTGGAACTAAAAGTAATTTGGTAAATTTGATTGACAACACACATTTATTCGCCAACAACTCACCAACTACTATTGAATGCAATTCAGTAATTCTGCTTTTACTTATACTTAGCAGTTCGAGTTGGAAATATGTGACATGGAATAACATAAGACATGCTTAAAAACTATTCACGCGTGTCCCCCTTTCTTCTTTTTTCAATACAATATAGTAACAATGCAGAAACAAGGATATGGGTTTTCGGGAGAACAATATGGTGTATAATTTACATAGACGAACAACTACTGCGCGAATAGAAATTACTAGTACTGTGTATGGAGCTTTTATACCAACCATGAGTCAAACTGCTCGTGAAGAAATGCAATAATTCCAGATACAAACAATGCTATAGACGCCTGTGTAACTTGGCATGGTCGATATGACCCAGGGCTGATGGAGTGAAGAATTGGCTGTCGCCATAACACAGCAGAGAGTTAGTGATGTGGGTCGTTTGGTCGATGGCTCAGGGGCCCCTAGCTGCGAGACTGTAAGCCATCTCATATGCCTCATATATATTAGAAAATTGTGGATGGTACTGCAAGGGGTGTAGTGCCCTATGTGTCTTGGAGAACAATGAATCAACACTCACTGAATTTTGTAAAGCTGTTTACTCACATACATGATTACATATTAAAGAAGTGGACATGTGAATATTAAAAAAAAATGGACCCAGCACTTACAGTCTGCTGGAGAGATTTGCATGAAAACGACTTAAGTACGTTTGGTGTTATGCAGATATGCGATAGCATTAAGCACTCTGGTAAGAATGCAGGTGGTACTCCCCTCGGTACAGAAATAAAGAAATCAAAGGTTCCCGTTAATAAAGTTAAAATTGTAATGAAGTGACATCAGCCTAAATGATGGCACTGAGGGGACTCGCAGAGCGAAAAACTATGCTACCAGTCTGGCTCGTGTGCTGAAGCGAACTGCATGAATGGCGTCGGCTTCCGTCACAAGTGGCTTGAACCGATGTCAAACACCAAATGTTAAAACATGACATAAGAACTATGTAACATTATTGCATGGTTTAAAATTATATAAATTAATGGAAACACATTGGTGATACCCCCGTTCATTAACAAATGTCTGTTAAAGGTTGATGTGAAGTTAACATGGAGTGTCACCACACTAAATGAAATGTTACTATGATGGAGGCCTTTATAGGCAGTTCCCCTTTATGAAAACACGATTACCCTTATATAAATAGACATCTAATACTCTTTTACGCTTTCTTGTGAAAAGTGTCTGTATTACTTTTTCTGTGACATGTTTGTATTTCACTGTCTACAGTATTGCCATGTGGATGTCTCATGAAGGGATGGACGAGTCCATCTGGGCAAAGGGGTGTGACTTGCCATGCTCGATGGCTCTTAATAAAATTAAACCCACCCCTCTCTGTAGCTTTGTATAATATTAAGTTGTGTGATATGCATAGAAAAATGCTGCACACCATTGGTCGCACTTTGGCACACATTAAACTTCGTCTTCGGCCTACAGGCTAGTTGACGCCACTTGTTGGTGCTTAATGTATGTCGTGGCGCGAGTTGCTACGACGTAACGTCCAATGGCCCGTGCACCCAACGGCTGTGGCTTTGAGGTAAAGACAATTTCGGATAGCCTACTAATTTATTACAAGAGTTACCTGTTGTAATAAATAAAGTAGGAAAGGTATCTTGAGTTACGTAGTACCTGTTAGCAAGTAGGTGCAAGTTCCGTACTTGTCAACCTGCACTACTCACACTTGGACTGATGTGGTTGGGAAGGCGTGGTGCAGCTGGTGCATTTGATATGACTGTGGCAGTCAGAATGGACACAAGGAACTCATGTATGCATGCTTCACGTCAAACTACATCTACAAACATGGTGTGCCGAGGTCAGTACTCAATTAGGCAGCTAGGCACATCACTGGTACCAACTTGATGTGGACCAATTCTGTGTGGTTTGGCACGGCTACTGTCGTCAGGTCATCGGCTCCCCGTCGCTGCACCAGTGCGGCTCGCAGAACACACTTTTCGTGCATCCCGAAGCATGTCCGCATTGTTCACTTTGGAAAGGGTTATGACCCGATACCGAGTGATCCAACTAAGTGCCTTTGGTTTCCCTAGAGAGATCAGTGTAATTAGGATAGGAATCAAGTGTTAGAAGGTGTATTAAATAGCATTAGATTTTATCACCCGTGGGCAAATATTCGTGGAATTCGCCCTTGGGAGATTGCGAAGTAATCGCAGAAAAAATGCACACAATGTGCATATCTAATGACTTGTAGAGTAGCAAGGATAGGGTATTTAAAGTGTTATATATAATTTCCCCGAGTGCAATTGTGTGTATAATCATGCCAATTAGTGGTGTGAGAATTAACTAGTCTTTCTTTAAACCTGACCGTTCCGGTTATAGTGTATCTCAAAACTTAATAGACCTCAATTTCCTATACGCACTGCAAGGCACCACACAATCATATTTTGTATTTAACTTAGTGCTTAAGAAAGAACTCTGAACTCTCCTCAAGCTAAGGGATGTGCATCCCGAACATTGATGGGCCCTATTGCCTGTATGTTTTATGTGTTTATGTAATGAGTTCAGTAAACTAAGATGACTCGCAGGATGGTTGATACACGATAGCGTTAAGCTCTCTGGTGAGAGGGCGGGTGGCTCTCCCCTCGGTACAGTAAAGTGATAAAACAAATATTCCAGTTAATTAATAATATTGCATTGAAATGTTTACCATCTAAATTATGGCACAGAGGGGCCTCGCGGAGCGGGCAAACAACGCCGCCGGTCTGGCTCGAGTGCTAAGACGAACTGGCCGAGTGGCCTTGGTTTCCATCACAAGTGACGAAAGCCGAAGTCAAACAGCGAATGATGAAACATAACATGAGCTCTCTGTGATATGATTGTAATGGTGAAAAATTGTGTAAATTAAATAAAACACATTGGTAACACCTTGTTTATTAACAAATGTCTGTTATGGTTGAAGTTGTGAAGTTGATGGTGCATGTCACCACACTAAATGATTTGTTACAATGATGGAGGCCTTTATAGGCAATCTCCCTTTGAGAAACACAATTGCACTCCTATAAATAAACATTAACACAATATTATGTTTTCTTGCGAAAAGTGTTTGCATTTCACTTCCGATGATGAGTTTGTATTTCACTGGCTACAGTGTTGCCAGGTGGCTGTCTCCTTAAGGGATGGACGAGCCCACCTGGGCAAAGGGGTGTGGAATACCATACTTGATTGCTATTAATACAATAAAACACACCTCTGACTGTAGCTGTGAATGCGACGACGGTGTTTGTAAAAATGCTGCACAGTACTGTGTGACACTTTGAGGCACTTATCACTTTAACTTCGGTCTACAACCCAGTTTAATGCCACTTGGTTGTGCATCACGTTGTATTCCGCTGCGCGAGCTGCTACAACGCAACTGCCAATTGCAAGTGCGCCTAACGACTGTGACTTTTGTGTAAACACAGTTTCGGTTCGCCTACTTATTTATTTAAAGAGTTACCTATTGTACTAAATGAGTAGAGTAGTCTCTTGAGTTGCGTAATCCTTTTCGGTAAGAAGGTACAAGTTACGTTCTTGTCGACTTGTACTACATACACTAGACATGATGTAGTTGGTGTAGTCTGGTGTAGTTGTTGTGACTGTGGCAGTCAGAGTGGTCACAAGGAGCTCATGAACGTGTCGTTCACTTCAATATTTTGTTCTGAACACTTAACTGCAATATATTAACTTAATTTACTGGAACTTTTTTTAGTTTACCAACAGTCACATCTGCATTCGCAGCACCCCTCTATCAACTCAATTTACCTACCCCGGAGGTTTAATTACTATTGTAAATTTCACGTCATTCTTGTCCTTTTTGTACAGTAATGGCTGCTGGTAGGCCCTGTGAGTCAGGTCCGCTTTAATTTGCATTGTATAAAAACAACTCTGTATGCTATTCGGCTATACAATTAAGCATTAAGGAGTGAAATCGACATATATTACTGATTAAAGTTAGGGAAGATAATGAAATGTTTCAGATAATATAAATAAGGATTTTACACCGAAATGATGTTTGGATTAATTTCTGGGCATTCTGTTTTTGTTGGGGTTGTTTTCATGATTTACTAGCTGTGTGTGTGGTAAACGTTAAATAAAAACTTTGATGTTGGTCAGCATACACTGTCTTCTTTTGTTTTTGGGGAAATAAGAAAGAATAATTTAAGTTGGCCAAAAGCTCTTTTTTTTTTTTGAAGTTGGAAGTAAATTTTTTTATTTTGAATACTAAACCGAATATTGAAAATATTCGATTCGTGTTTTCGAAGCTTCGCCCAACCTATTATTGTTTACATCCATGCTTACGCTCCAGCAGTCAGTTAATGTTTATGTGTTAACATCCCTGTTTACCCAGGGTGACCACTCAAATTCACATTCAATATTCCCTCACTTTTCCAATTTTTCCTGGCAAAATCATGATTTTTCCCTGATCATTCTCAGAGGCAAGATAGGCCTGTACATAGTTCAGACTTAGTTTTGGAGTAACTTCAATCCCTCATCTGTGGCAAAACCTAATATCCATTTGTCCTTTTAGTGAAACCTTATTCAATGATTCATAAAACCCAAATACAAAGTTATTAGAGATACTGCACATCTTGACAAGTTGCTGGTGAAAATATGGAGCAATACCATGCAATACTGTATAAGCCAACTTTATCCTCTGAAGCTATTTTTGAATCTGGAAACATTAACTGAAATAGTGGTACACTCAATGCACAACAGATAGACTGGTGTTGCATGATAGTATAAATGTACCAAATAATTTCAGATTTAGTCACATTCTCCTTCACCACAAACTCTTGGAGATTTCTTTTTGATAAAGGCTGGTCATCATTTTCAGTGGGGGTTAGTTATTGGCATGTGTGAATTTACATTTGTTTCACTTTCTGCTTGTGAAGATGGATGCACAAAATCTTGAGACTGCAGGATTTTAGCAGCAATACTGGTCTTAAAAAGTGCCCTTAAACTAACTGATTTGACACTATTACTCATAGCTTGTGTGTTTCCCTCCCCCCCCNTTGAGACTGCCCTTTAACCCATGTTACTAAGAAAAAAAGATGTTATACAAATGACACAATACGCAGAATAATCATAATTTTCCCGATGCAACAACGCAGAGAAATTGCTATCAAACAGCTACAGTTCATTGAACACAGTTTTCTTACTTTTTGAACAAGGCATTATTTGCACAAAACTGTCACTTCTAAGCAGCTAATAATGGCGACTGTCACAAACCATGTTCTTCCAGCGGGCTTACACCACCTGTGTTGTTAAATCGCTAATATTAAAAGAAATAAGTCTGCAGTTGAAGGGCTTAAATTCTTTAACAAATGTCACCAAATTGCTGAGAAGTAAAAAGCGTTTTACTATTTGGAAAAAAAAAAAAGTTAATAATGTACGCAAGCATATATTGGAATCATATGACCTTTTGAAATTAGTACTAATATTTTATTTCACAAACGTTTTTATAGAATGCACAAACGTAAAACACCGCAAATGCCAGCTAAAAATACAGTTCAATAGGTGTAGGCCCATTCTACAATGCACGGATACTTAAGAATACGGACTAGGAAACGCAAGCGGAACAAGCCGACGACTCAGAATGAATTTTAATCATTCTACAATACGAAGAGACCCTCAGTCTTGTAACATATAAAATAAAAAATACTCAGCTGTTGCAAATAACTGATGCAGGTTTCATGACATACACAACTCATTTTTATATTTTTACAGTGTTTAAAATGCGTAAATACTACGGCTGAAAAATTTTCATTTATTTATTAAAACAAAAATGATAATCGCCACTCCAAATTGAAGCACTTATTGCTGTATATACCATAATGGTCATGGTAACAAAAATCAACAAACCAAATACTCGATTCCTATTGGCTACATGGATTCACGGACGAGTTGGGAGATACCCAGCTTTCTTTCGTGTATCCTTGGGTTATCCGCGTCCGCATGCATGTCATTGTAGATTGAAACGGAGTGTGTTTTGCGTCCGTTTCCGTGATCCGCATACACTTAGCAAGTCCATACAAAAAAAGGCAGCATTGTTAAAGTCAAACATGTGCCCTTCAATTAATAATTATATAAACTGTTCTGCTTATAGATACTTCAAATTTTCCGACCAAGAAAACTGCAAAGCAGTAATATTAGCAAATCATAATAATTTCCAACAAGTCATTGGTGGTATACTGATCACTGTTGCCAACACAAAACAAAGAAATTTCGCTACGACTCTGACTAAATACAGACACTTTCCACTACGGAATCGCAGAAAAAAAAGTGTGCTGGTTAGCATTACTACGTCGTTCTCGTTGCACAACAAATTGATTTTCACGTAAATAAAAATTAACCTTCATTATAAAAAAGAACATTTAAGTTTTAAAAAATGTTTTAACTTATGCAAACAGATTTTACAAAGAATGTGCATAACAAAACTGGAATCAAATGATCGAGTATTCAAAAGGTGTATTGACATAACCTGGAAAAATGGATGAGTGAAGATTATTTAGATATATTTGATTATTTGTGGTTACTGCTTGTGTAATCATTTTAAAAACTCCTGACATCTTATAGAAGGGATGCAGATGCCAACATTGGTCACATTTATGTTAATAAATCTGAACATTTAAAAATAAAGCTAATTTAATGATCTATTCCAAGAAATAAAATACAGTGAAATCCCGATATTTGGCATCCCAATTATTCGTTTATCCCGCTAATTCGTGTAAATTTGCCGGTCCCTTGAGAAAATCCCTTAATTCATAAAAAACCAATGCATTCCGGTCCCCTCGATAATATGTATTTATTTTGGTGCTCGAGCTCAATTAAAACGTCTTATAATTCTTATTTCCAACTTAAAAATCTCGTTAACTCGTAATGTTTGTAAACCTAGACTGCACACCAGCTCTAGATTTATGCAATTCGAGCAGGGTAAAAAAGATCGGAAGGGTACTGCGGGATGTAGGAGGGTTTGAAGGGAAGGTAATGACGCCGAGTAGGCTGTGAGGCAATGTGTCTGTGATTATCAGAACTATGAGGCGCCTTGGTGTCCGGTCTAGGGTTATGAGAGGGTAGACAGGAGCAGAGCGAGTGAAAAGTTAGTCAGTTCGGTCTTAGCCATGCCTCCGAAAAGAGCTAATAAGTGTCTTTCCATTAGAGAAAAAAAGAAATCATTAACGCAGTGGTTGGTGGTGATAAAAAAAATTGAAGTGTCCAAACGTTATAACGTTCCTCCTTCCACAAAAACATCAATTCTGAAGAACAAGGACAAAATCGCCTCTCAGACATCGGACAGCAAAATAAAGCACTTTAAGACTGGTGAGTATCCACAACTAGAAGAGAATTTTAAAAAGCGGTTTGCGCAAGCACGGAATTCGAATGTACCAGTTGGAGGAAACATTTTAAGAGAAAAAGCAAACGTTTTTGCAGAAAAAATGGGAATTAAAGACTTTCATGCGAGTGATAGTTGGTTTGATAGGTTTAAAAAAAGGCACAGCATAAAATTCAAGAAGCTTAGTGGGAAAAGTGCGAGTGTATCGGCCGACATTTGTTCCAAGTGGAAATACGAATTGGGTGAAATAATAGATTCTTATGAGCCCAACAACATTTTTAATGCCGATGAGATGGGGTTATTTTGTATGTCTCCCCGACCGATCAATGTGTTTTAAGGAAAAAAAGTGTCATGGCGGAAAAAATAGTAAAGAACGTGTAACCATATTGTTGGCCGCCAACATGGATGGATTTCAGAAATTGAGACCGCTCATGATAGGCAAATCAGCCAAACCAAGATGTTTTAAAAACATTAAAACTTTTCCGATGACCTATCGTGCAAACAAAAAAGCGTGGATGACGGGCAAATTATTCAAGGAATGGATACGATCAGTGAATGCTGATATGGAGAAAAGGCAGCGAAAAATTCTACTTTTCATGGATAATTGTACGGCCCACAACAATACCCCNTGATGTTATGTTTTTGCCTGCCAACACTACTTCTAAGCTGCAGCTTCTAGACCAGGGCATAATTAAAACTTTCAAAACATTTTACCGCAAGGCGGCTAGGGGTTCCCTCGGCTCGTAGAATGGGTCGGTACAGAGGCAAAATGCGCAATAGTGCTTGGTGCTAAACTGACCAGAGGAAAGCACCAGAGACTGAGTATGTAACAGACAGCTCTTGTGGCAACGTCAACTTTTATATTGTCACATCTCGTGACATAGGAAGGCATTGGTGAACCTAAAAGACAGGCAAACACCCTAATGTATGCTTCTACTTCACATGCCTGGCTTTTATTCATTTAACAAGAAGGGGTAACTCCAAGTAAATATATAATCTGTAGATTTGGTCCCATGGATGACTATACGTGGAACTTTGTGAGAAAAGGCAAACCACCTTAATTTCACTAATCACAGAAATCAAATTAACGCTATACCTTGTACTAAAGCAGACAACTGTGGTGGAAGTAAGTTTCTAAAATCTCAATTATTAAATAATAATACAATATATTATATAAAAATATAATACAATATATTTTATAAAAATAGAAATATTTTTTAGAAAACCTTATAAACGTAGTTTCCAATTAAATACTATAAGGAGAGGAAATTTCTGGAACAGAAGTTGAATAAAAATAAATTAACAATTCACAGCAAAAAAATTTAGCAAAACTTGAAAGGTTCACATAAATTTTGATTAGTTTTATGCAAAATTCATTGCTGGCATACACTACAAAGTGAGTGAATTCTAATTGAGAGCCTTTAAGACAAAATTATTAAAATGCCTCATACTTTTTTTGTCGAGTAAAATATGAAACTAGATAGCAGGCAAACTTCCTTACACCACCTTATTCCTAACTTAACAGTAAAGATTAAATTTAAACTTAGCTTAAAGCAGGAACAACTAAATAAAATGGTAACTGAATCAACTAAGTACCTACTCAAGAAGCATGGCAGCATCCCTACATCCAGATGATCTGCCTTCACTAGGCCAGGGCGCACCTCAACTAGCCCATCCAGGCATCGCACTGGCGGACTTCCAAACTCCAGTGTGTGTTTGACTCATCTCAACTATTAAGGACCTCTCTCTCGAAAGGGTTTTTGCCCCGCGTAGACAAGGCAAACTCTCCTCTGCTTTATCTGGATGTTGACAAAGAACTGCCCCAAACAGCGGGTAGTATTACACATCCGTGTGGACGCAGCTGGACTCAGAAGAAAATGTGTGTTGACTAAACTTTGGCAAAGTCTCTAATGAAGAGATCCACTTTCGCAATGCAAGAGACAGCCTAACTGAGCGAAGACTAACCAGTTATTGTAATAAAGCTCCACATATCTCAGTTATCTGAGCTACAGGTGTCGATAGCTGTCAGCTTCCAGACCTCAGCACCTGTTCCCATATTTCAAAATGCCTACTCTTCGCTGTTCCAGTTGTCAAGCGGAAAAATTACGCAAAACTCTGCGCCCGATCCTACTGATAAAAATACTAGACCGAGACAAAAGCTTGCATTCTGCCCAAAACAGTTACTTGAACTGTTCGTAACATTAACCATACTTCAGCATTATTTTCTCTACTGAAAAGACATTGGTTTTTCTTTTGGCAGAAAATTTAGTTATTTATAGTGCTATCAGAATTGCTTGGAACAACATAATTCACATCCTGCATTTCAGTAACAAGCGTTTATTATATAATGTATCAATCATCACCAATACAACTTTTTGCATAATTTATACAACTTGGTATAAATTTAAGCATAATTTTTACATTACACAGTAATGAAAAAACTAATATAATACCTACTTCTGTACACAACACTACATTTCCAATGAAACACAATTAACAGCATTACTAAACAATGATTATAAATGTAAGATTAACAGCAGTTACATGTTCACAACAAACACCTTCAAATAATTGTCTCAAGTTTGGTTAATAAAAGTTGTTCCCAAAGAGAGTGCAGAATATTTTGTATTGGTATTTAAAAATACTAGTTTGTATAAATAACTGATTAACTCACTGAATATTTTTCGCAGAGACAACACAGACGTCACCGGCAGTTTGATTCAGGCAGCCCGAAGTGATCGAAACTGCTGATGTTCTGAGGAGCATTTTAGGGAGAGCATTACTGTGGGATGCAATAGGAAAACTCTTCAGTTGTAATAGAAAATAAAAACATTGGCGAGAAATACAAACATGGCAAAACTAACTTTAATAAATGTGGGGAAAAAAAAAAAAAAACTTTCCAGCACCTGACGAGAGAAAACGAATAAAACATGACATTTTGGATATGTAGGCAACAAAAATTTTGGAAACGTGCGAATCACTGCCACTGAAAATCACTCAGCTCACTCTGTCTTGTCGGCATGATCCGTGTATGTGAGACTCCACCTCCAGTCTCTATTCCCTACTTGTGTCTACTTGTGTAACCACACACAGTACAGACAAGATTAAATGGTTTTATCGTTAACTCTATTGTTTTAAAAATTTAAAAGAGGTTTTGGTGTTGCGTGTTGGCAGTGGTGGTGATTTCATATTTGTAAATCCACTATATAGCTAACTAAAATGGTTACTTTAACACACATTCATGTAAAATATGCAACATGTAACATTTAAGGAACTATATAATCAAGAATAAGCACTTTATTAAAAATAACATGGCAAAGACACACAACTACATTTTAGATATTAACTATTTTCTGGTACAAACGTTTGTGTATTCTTTTGGTATCTTACAAAAGTATTTGGACTAGAAGTTATAATTAAAGTTATTAATAAAATAGAGTATCTTTTTCTGATTTAGTTTTATTTTGTTTCCTAACTTAAATGTCGGTGTTGTGCAGTGTATTAACATGCATTTCAGTGTTTTTTTTGTTCCATTGTTGTTCACTATATAAGCTTGTCTTTAGGCATGAGCCAACAAAACCACAAAAATGTTATTTGTGCATCTATCAAGTGATAATGTGAACAAGTGCACCAATTTTCTCTAACACGTAACAAATAAAATGGAAACCATTTCAGCTGCCAACAATTTAAATGTTACTCTACAAGACTTCCAAACATGGACCAGCATTACTGTCCGCATGCTAGCCTGTTTCTTTGTAAATCAAAGCAGCAGTTATGAATGAATTCAGGGGTTTAGGTTGGTGCTTAACAACAAAACTTAGAGTGGCAGCAAGAGGGGAAACAAGGCGAAGATGGAGCAGCAGTGGAATGCAAGGGCACTGGAAATGGGAATACCCCAAGAAAACTTTCCAGTCAATGGTAACATTGCGACGTGATCGCCGTCTGCCAGACGACGATCAAATCACCAGTTTGACTAACATTAGTCATTTTAAGAACACTAGAATTGAGTTTGTGCATAACAGTGCCATTATCAAAACCAATTCTGAATGGCAGTTCAACCAACTGAGATTTATTACCAATGATGCAGTTTCATGCACATTACACAGCAGCAGCTTGAAACAGTTCACAAGACTAGTCAAACAGGCTTTGAGAACAATGTTGCAGAATCCATTATAAGACCATACTTTAAACTAACCTCCATCACAAAACAATTTCCAAAGACAAGAGGGGCATTCCCTCCTAGCACCCTACTGACTTCATACAGACAGTAAGAATTACTGTAGTAGAAAACTGGTTAGGCCTAAACACAGGCAACAGAAAGAAAGATTGAGGGTGCATCTGCTGTAGGTTACATTACATCGCTCGCATTCTCACTGGCCAACGACCAGTTCAATTCTCCGAGATGGTGGCAGTTCCTTCTAGCTATGGCCACTCTGCTACCACTCGCCAATATTGCTGAATCAGACCACCGAAGTTGTCCAATCAGGGCGTCGCATGATACGACTACTGCAAAACAAAAATAACGTAAACAGATTTATATTTTTGCTAAATTCTGAAATCGATTTTCAACTGTCTAAACTTTAACTTTACCTGGTCTTGTGTACTGGTTACTTCATTATGGGAACATGAACAAAAAGTTATGAGGTAAAGTTTTAAACTGTGTAAGCCTTTAAACAAGCTGTACCGCACAGGTGAGCATGACTAAGCAGTGACAGTGTATTTTTATGGCATGCTAATAAATATAGAAGTATGATGCATGTTAAAAGAAAACTCTAAAATTTCTGTACATAAATCTAGCAAGTAAAATTGTAGCTGAGAACAAACGTATTAGCCATTTCCACAAAAAAAAAAAAAAATCCTTGAAGCTGAAATGATAACTTTAGACATGAAGCTTTTCTTAAATGATTTTCATACTTAAAAGCCACTGTGAAACAGTTACCAAACCTCTACGAGGCACTTAATGTGCCAGACAAGCAAAGCCCTTAATTACGTACCGTTTCATTTCACAATTATTTGACCCATGGGCAATATCCCAGTGAATGCTTCCTCGGAACCCAGCGTTTAGAAAAGCAACCTGCCACTTCCTACGTAAAATATGCCAGCTGAAATGGCAAACATTTTCTAGCGACTTCGTCACTTTCCTTGATAGGCGCATTCAGAAACACTCCCCACTGAACCAGCAAACTGGCAACTTGTGTCTGCATACGTATGGTGTCTCAATATGGCAATTGCAACAACTGACTGTATTACATCTTAAAAGCAATTTATAGTCAGTTGCAGTAGAAAAAAAATACTGATTCATTATAATACTTAAAAACCCATGTACATACATATTAAGTACAACAGCACAACAAAAACAGATGAAAACTACTCTAATAAAAGATACAAAAAAGAATTAACAATATGATAGATACACTGTAAACGTAAATATGAGAATCTACACAAAATGTACACTATAAAAGAACATGATGACATACTCCATACAGTTTACGGAGTAAGTAATACATAAAATAAAATATCAAACACTATCCATAAATAAGAACACAGTACATGATCAAACCCAATTAAATCAAGAAACCATGAAACATCACTCTCCCAAAACCCACAAACTGACCTACATAACAACAAATAAAACAGGCATGTTAGTAAAACTGTTAATGTAGTACCTAGGATTTTCTACAGTCACAAAATCAATAAAACCTATCATGCACAAAAAAAAAGTGTAATACAACAGTGTAAGGTCCTAAGGCCTTGTCCACAATAGATCGTCCGCGATTGAATGGTCCAAGGAACTACTATGTCCGCGAACGCATGTCCCAATGTGCGTGTCTACTATAACAACGTCCAAAGCTAAACTTTTGAATACTGGCACCAGAGTACACAAAATTCGACGCCGTCCGAAGCTAAGCTTTCAGACACAAAAACTAGAGTGGACTCAAATTGGTGCGTCAATATATTGTATGTTATTACTCTTAAATATTGATATATCTAGCTTATTTTATTTTGTTTTCTAATTTGAATTATACGAATGAGTAAGTTTTAATTTAACTTCATTTGGATTGTTTTTTGTTGTTGTAGCCTGTATATTTTTGTATTTTTATTTATTAAAGTTTCATTTTCATGGCTGAGAG
This sequence comes from Clitarchus hookeri, assembly GCA_002778355.1. Taxonomy (NCBI): domain Eukaryota; kingdom Metazoa; phylum Arthropoda; class Insecta; order Phasmatodea; family Phasmatidae; genus Clitarchus; species Clitarchus hookeri. The sequence continues at coordinate 322,337 of NQII01000190.1, read as the reverse complement.
ATTGAAGGTTAAGCATTTGAACAAATATCAAGTTTTATATTTTCAATCTTCATGCTTCTATATCAATACATCATTATACACTTTTAACATTTGTGCATGATACAATGTAAACAAAACCATTTGGAACACGTCCGCGCGTTCGTCCGCAGACGAAAGTTGAAGTTCACGAATGATCATGGGACATTGGGACGGCGAGCTGTGTCGTCAGAGGGTCACGTGCACCAATCAGCAGTTAGGCATCCGCGGACTAGCTACTGTGGACAAGGCCTAAAACTACCACAACAAGTAAGGTATGTCAGTATTTTCACAGCCCTGTAGTACTTTATATCACTATTTCATGTCATTGGTGGAGTTATGACACAAAATGTTATGGGTCTAGTCTCTAGCACACACAGATACCTAGCGAAAGAGACATGGCACATTAAAAACAATACCCTGTGAAGGCAGATGTGTACCGGAAACACAGCTTGGAACAGGTGGAAGGGGCACTGTACCTACAGTTACCAGAGTGCATGCTACTCTGAACCCACAACACCTGTTAAACACTGATAAGCACAAACACAAATGTCAAGTGTATGTTACACAACACATTACACAACTAGATAAAAGAATACAGTAAAACCCTGTTAGAACATTTCTGAAGCGACAGAAAAAAATTATTATAATTAATTAGGAAATCTTTTTTAATACACGTGTACATAGACCAAGTGTAAAAATAATGAACTTATTGAACAGGAAACTTCATAGCAGGGAAATTTCTTAACAGGGTTTCACTGTACACAGTAAACTCCAGATTTACCGGGGGCGGCTTAACCATGGAGCCACCAGTTCAAAGTCAAATATTGAACAACTGCCACCAGTCGTGCACCGCTGCTATTAATAACCCACGCTGTTAATTACCAGGCTGCAGTCAAGTCATGCGGTACTGATTAATTTTAATATTAAAACTGTTCGGGTACTATATTTACACATGTATTTAACAGTGAATATATGTAAAACTTTAAAGTATTATGAATTCGGCGAAATTGTCAGACAGCACATTTTCATTCAAAATAATTTAGTATTTCACAATTAAAACTGGCATCTGCTCATCAAAAAGGTGAGATTGTGTAGTTTACAATAGTTCATACACACAAAGGATATTTATAAATTAACCATGGCACCGAGTGCAACTGGATGACAAAATATTACATTAACATAAATATTATTTGCCGCAAAAATGATTCCATCGCAAACAACGTGTGGCCTTTCACTTTGTTGTTGAAATGGGAGAGGAGAGAGAGAGAAAGAAAAAAAAAAGAAGAAAAAACCTAGTTGGTTTCACATTATTAGCTTGCAGAATCGCTTTACCCAGAAATATGTTGCACTAAAATATTTATAGAGAGCAGAGAAAATTTACAACTATGAGAATTTGTTTGCATATTTGCATTTTACACACGAAAAACGAGTAATTTCATGGGGGTGTGGTTTCGGAAGCGAGCAGCGTGCCCTGGCCAACAGATGGCAGCACGGTCACCTATTTCACTGCTGTGTAGCAAAAGTAAATCAATCACATCCTTTTAAAAGTAAATTTTTTCAACTTGTGCAGGCTCAAAACAAATCAAATTTGAAATATATTACGTCAAATTAATGTAGAAATATTTGAAAAATACTCTGCGATAAATATACGGCCTCTTCAATTAATAATAAGCATGCATGTGGCCACGTTAGTAGCAAACACTAGCTACGGCCTATGAAGAGACAAACGAAGAGAAACTATTGCATTGTGTTCCATTTTGTTTAAACACCTACATGTTAGTCTAGAACGAAGTTTAATTTGTTACATTAATAACAATTGTTTTGTAACGATATAAAATAAAATACATACACATTTTGTCTACGATCTCCTTCCTGTCCCACATATTTCTCCGATGTCTTGTGTGTAAATGTAGGCTGTCAAAATAGCCAACGTGAAACATTTTCTTGTGATAGTTCACGCATCAGCTGATTAGGATTTTGTGTATGTGATAAGTGAATATCATTTATGATATTGCAATACACTGGCTGTCAAAAAATTGAATTCTTATATGACTATATAATTTGTTTATATAACCTAAGTGTACAGTATGTAGACCTAAAGTAAACAACCCCCCTCCCAAATTGCTTTAAACGTGAACCCTTAGCCAGTCATTACAATGGAAAATAGGGAGTTTACTGTATTAAAAAAAAACTAGTTTCAAAATACAATATTAACACAGAAATACAAGTTTCATACATCATAAAATACCAAAATTAAAGTTAACTCACAAAATAAAGCAAACCTCACACAGTCCACAAAAGTTATTTTACTTTTAAATGTGTAGTGCTTATTGATATTTAATGAATTTACATTTATTAATAAATAAAATATATTTTTCTATTTAATCATGAACAGTAAAACTAAAACTAATACCTACTTCATACACAAGAATGTACTTAACACATAACTAAAATTATATAATCAGTTACACTTTAAAAATCTATAATTTTTTTCTGTAAAATTGACTAAAAAAGGGTCTGGCACCCCTGCTGCCTGGAAAGTATGAACACTGCCTGTACTTTCTGACTTTTTACTTCTGTTACTTCTGAACTGATAATGTATATGTCTACTGCTAATCTGCACAATACCAAATAAATTGTGCCAACAGGAAAATGGCAGCAAAATTTAAAAGTTGATTAATTTTATATCTGACAACATGAAACCACTAAAAATGTGCAAAAACATTGCAAGAGAAACTGTTTACAAAATGGTGGTTCATGAACTATTTTTGATTTCTGCTCACTGACTGTGCCACACAAAATTAAAAACATTGCAGAATTCCTAGTTACAAAAATTATGCCACGAAGTACACAAATTAAGAGGTGCAGCTGAAAAAAATTGTAGATGCAAGCACGCAACCCACAGCTGATTGGTTAGAATCAATGTGTAAATCAACTGCGAGGATGCTAGGGAATTTCCGCTAACGAATGTACAAACAATGGTTTCCCTGTAAGGAAAAGTGATATCCTTCCATAATGACTCATAAGACTAATTGTTTCCATGCACAAATTATAATAATGAAGCTTGATGCCTAATTCAGATGGAGGTACCTACTGGTTGAAAAAAAAAAAAAACCACCAGGCCACAGACGACTTATACATCCGACTGTCAAAGTCCAGGTTCTTGGTGAAGTGGAGAATTGTCTCTCCTCTAGTGTGTTCCTGTGCCACACACAACTCTAACGTTACTCCACACCAGGATTGCTCACTCATTGAACAGTGTACTTCGTACATCACAAAAATGAAGCTGCTTGCCTAGGTTTCACTTTTAACTATTCCTTGCGAACACAAATCAATTCTACAGTCTATTTGCGGTTTCTCCACACTTATTGAATCGAACCTATGAAAAATCATCCTATATGACGTGTTTGGTTGTTTCCTAAATATGTCATGTATCACAGGGATTTTATAGTTGTGTCAACATATGTGTATTTAATTTTTGGTTAAATTGAAGAAGTTTCACTTATATTTTATCTATTAATTATAATATTTTATATATAATAAATATGATTAAAAACAGAGAGAAAATAAATGTGTTGGTAATACCAAGTAAAAAATAATTCTTATGCAAAATATTATTAAACTGTGTGGACGAATGTGGTGCATTGTCCCTTTGGTGTAATTCCCTAGATTTGGTTAAGCTTAGTTTGTATGAGGCGGAGGAATAACGTGAAAGTAGAACTTTAGCAGGGCTTCAGAAAAATTGGAAGTAACAGTGAATAGACTGTACCAACAAGCACATTATGTGGAAAACCTACAAGAGTCTGCACCAGTACAAATTAAGTTAGTTATTTGAGTCAGGCTTCAATTCTGATGAATCCAGGAAGTTACTAAGTCCTATAAAATAAAACTATATTTACAAATTTACAATGAGTAGACAAAACTGTTATATTATGAGCCATACAACAGTGCAAATTTAGCTCTTGCTTTGCACATGATGTGCTTACATTATTTTAGTAACACACACACACACATTTACTCAATGCTTCCCAAAAATTATTTTTCATAATCATTCCAGAACATTGGGAAATAAAAACTGGACTACTGAAGGAACTGTTGCATGTCTTGCCCGGTGGCTAAAGCATCCATGATTAAACCCCAGACTCAGGGCAGGAATTTTAACTCTTGTCCTCAAAAAAAACTGGTTTAATTAGCAATGTCTTACGATATGTTCAAAAGGCATTGTTGGAGAAAGGTGTCACGCTATCTCTGGTAGTATTAATATTTACTAATAAATCAACTTTAGAAGGAACACTGACTGCCAGCTGCTCGTTACAAAATACTAGAGTCCCAACCTTGAATGGCTATTTTACTGATACATGCCAACAGATCTGTCAAAATCAAATTGCTTGAACTCTTGGTTAGCACAACTGTTTACATAAATACAGTCAACTCTCGATTCTAAAACCCCTAGAATAATGACCCTATCGAAAAAACTATCCTTTTACCAGGAACCGTGAAGGGTCGTAGAATCGAGAGTTGACAGTACATGATTTGGACGTTTACCGAACATTCTCTAATCAAGTTATAATACACCGTATTTACTTATGTATCACCTACACATTCTAACACAGAAACAATGTAGGGGTGCGGGTCTTACACAGAGATTAAGGTTTTAGAAAAAAATACAGGACTGAAAATAGCTTGCTTTGTCGCAACATAGACTGCTTTCCCCTCCGGCTGACAAGCGCACAGAGACAGCAGGGATGGTGTCCGCCCCAGGGCCTTTATAGAAACAAGGCAGATATTTGCTACGGGAGATGAGGTGAGAGAGTGAACCGCAAGCGTGCGGACAGCTTGTTGGACAACCAGTCCACTACGGTTGTGCGAATATTTGATATACAGAAATAAAAACTAAAAATGACAACTTTCATTTTCATTTTGGTAAGAAATCTGGTTACTGAAAATTGTAATAAAACGAAAATTCTCGATTTCAATTAATTTTCGGGTATTTAATAAATGTTCATTTAGTGCACCAGCACAGAAAAGTTTTGATTGTAAAACATGTTTTTTTTTCATTATTTAATAACTGAAATAACTACATATAAAATGAAAACGTTAATGTAGGCAAGACCCCCTGTGGTAAATACTCCATATCCTACATATTTTTGGTTTGATTTTGCAAAAAATTTGTTATAATGAATAACTATCTCCAGGTTGTGTTAGTAAATGCCTGGTAGGCAGTAGAACACATTGCTGAGTGGCAAAATGGCCTAAATCATAAATATAATGCTGACATTTCAGAGAAAAAAATTTAAAAAAAAAACTCAAGTAAATACGGTATAGTTTGTGCCATATTTAGTTTTGTAACATACATATAGATTGTGCAAAACAGCTGTGCATGGAAACAAAAGATCACTGTTCATTAAAAAGATTTTGACAGTTCCAAAGTCAACTTGTAGGTAAACGCACGGATGACAAAAGTAAGTCCACTTCATCTTCAGTCCATAATACAAACACGCATTACGGAAGCAGAGACCAACAGGCATTCAAGATTGTAGAACAGGAGCACCTGGTGTAGCGTCTCGTACAACTGACAGCCAACGTGAAGGCGAGGGCTGACTACTTGGGCCCCACGTTGTCCCAGTCGGCGAGGGCCTTCAGGTCGACGTGCTCGAACCTCCATCGCTGGGTGGGCGATGCACGGTCGCACGTCGTCACGTAGATGGTCTGTCGGCCCGGGTCGCAATCCAAGCAACGTGGGTTCCCGCCATGTACCAGCCACTGCTGCTCCTGTGAGAAACATGTCCACCAACATTCCCCAATAACATGCCACTTAAGGCAGTACCTATGTTGTGTTTGAGGCTCATACACAAGTGTGGGAGTGATAAGGGTGACAATGCCATGCACAACACATGCGCCATCACCACTGTGTGTCAGGCTCTGAACTGACGTTGCAGTATTCTCGTCATAATGTATGTACGTATGTATGTACATAAGTAATATATATGTACACATGTATGTATATACATACATATGTATGTATGTATGTATGGGATTTTCAGCAGTGATCCTATAATTTTATTGGTAGTCAGACCACTATAGCTTATCATTCATATTTCTTTGAAAAATATTTCTCATTTTAATGAATGGAATACCTCAAAAAGTGTTATTTTGTAAAATCAGTTCATAAAACTCGCTGCATGTGTAATTAATATAAATGTTAATGGTTGTTTACATGTAAAAGCAGGACTTTATGCAGGATATTAGGCTAAAGGAGGGTATTTCATGACTTTATTTGACCTTTCACATCGCCCAGGACCTTAATTTTTAAAAAAAAAGCTGTCCTGCGAAAAGCAGGACGTCTGGTCACCCTAACATAGCCTGAAAAAGTAATTTTTAACCATGTTGGAGGACTTTAAAATAATATTTATAGCATGCATGATATCTAGAAAGTACCATTCAGTCCTCATTTGAGATATGTTTTTTTTGTATGTAAACATACTGGGGACATAGTTTCAACAAGAAATACATTTTTCAAACATACTGTGAAAAAGTCTCACGTAGGCGACTGCCATAAAATTAGTACAGTATTTTTATTCTAGCAATTCCACAGCATTACTCTGTGGGGGTGAGTGATGAGATTTGGGCTGCTCTTAACATTGAGGTCTTGAGAGCTGATGTATCTGTAGAGAGTGAAGTTAATATGTCCATAAATATGTAAAAGGAGAGAAATAGAATGTATTTACAGACTAGTACTTGTCGACAGGCACATGCACAAAAAGGACAATGACACGAAGAAGTACTACTCTGTGAGTACTCAAATTTTTGTCTTTTTACATATTTTTGGCAGCCTAGCAGCCTGCTTGTAACCTTAACCTTATAATCTTAATATGTCCACAGCAATGCTTACTAAACCAAAAATAACTAACACTTTTGAAATCAACCTGTAGAAAAAATCAACTACCACTGGTTGGAATATTTCAGTTGATGTTATCAGTGAAATTCTAAATTGTTGGTAAGAACAATAACTTTCATTTTGCATAAACCAGCATTAGAATTGACTTAACTGTTACATAATTTTTCTTTTAAAAATTCTGCACTGTTGCTTCAACAAAATATTTGTGCTAGTCACCAAGTGCACAGCTGAGTTCGCATTTGCAAGTGGTTATAGAGAGATCCCCACATATAACGTGGATTGATGTGGCAGAGGGGCTCGACTTTTCTGTCCTCTATACAATCGAGACACTATTGTTTGATCATTGGTTGCTGCAATCAAGTGAGGCCTTTGTACAGGAATGTTCAATGCTCACTCACCCTACTGCTTCCTGCTTTTGAAGTCTACTTCACCACCACATGAATATGCAAAATGCTTGGGGCTCTAGTTATAGATATGTACATTAGATGCACAACAAACCATGCAGGGCTCTAGCAAGTAATCATGTAACAGTAAAACTACACATGGACCAAGGTCAAATTTACCTGCATGCCACCCACACATTTTTCCTCAGTAACCAATTTGAGAAGTTGTTGACAAAGGTTCAGCAGAAAAATACACGACTGAAAATAGTTGGGTTCATCATAACATCGACTCCTATTCCTAGCTGGGATGGTGTCACCACAAAATGTGTATAGATACCAGGCAGATGTTTGTTAGGGGCTGGAGTGGGAATGTGCCTTTCAGGCTGGTCTGCGAGCACGCAGCCGGCTCGGCGGGCAAGCAGTCCACTTTTGAAATTTTTGTTAAAGTTGTTGATGTTTTACACAGACAAGTAACTTTCAAAAGTTAACTACAATAGGAGAAACTATAACGTGGTTTAAAGAATTTTTACTTATTTAAGATGAAGGTGTAATATGCCACGAGATAATTTTTTTGTGTTTAAATATTTTGTCTAGTTGTGTCGGACTTAGACTGTACCTATTTAGCGACAGCTTCTGCTCATGGTTCTGATTGCCCAGCAGATGGCAGCGGCATGTTGTTGGTTGGCAAAGTCACAAGTATAACACCCACCCTATTTTGAGATGCTAGTTTTTATTTCCCTAAAAAATCGGGGGCATTCATTTAGTGTAAATGCGGAATAACTTGTGCCGTATTTAGTTTTGTAACAAATGTACAGTCTGTGCAACACAGCTGTGCAGTGAAACATCAGTTTTTAAAACCAAACATATAAAAAAGGTTTTTTCCCTGGAAGGATATTCGAAATCTGGGATGCAGGTATTACATGAAGCAGGTGGTAAATATGGTACTGTCTGACCATGAAGAAAATAATTGCTTGTATTCAGGTGACAAAGCACTCTGGCAGAAGTGCGTAGGTGACACGTACGGAGTTATACTTCCACAGCTGGTTGCCCTGCATGCCGTGACAGGAGAAAAGTGTCAGCGGGGCCTTGTCCTGGACACTCGCCACGTCCCAGCACATGGTGCGCCCCTTGGGTCGCACGTCCTTGTGCCAGGTCAGCACAAACGCCTGCCAAACAGTCACACCACATGTCTAACATCACAACTCGTTAAGCAATACAGTTAAACCCTGTGGGAACCCTTACGAAGGGAACAAGAAAAAATTTGTGCTTATTAACGAAGAAAAATGATTAAAAGGGTTAACTCATACACGTACATAGACACACAGTGTAAAACTAATAAAAGTATTAAGCAGGAAACTTCTTATGTGAATAACTTTATGCAGAGGTTTCACTGTAGTTTATGTACATATATATACTTTAGCGCACAAACTATGTATAAACTACTCACCTGCTCTCCAGAACCTCCCTTCTTGTCAATGAGGCACGGCTTCAGCCCAAACTGTTGGTCCGCACCCTTGTTCTCGGTGTCAACGCACAGCTCAGGCGCTGCTACACTACGGACCTGCGAACACACACAGCACTCTTATTCCGTACATCATGTAAGCAGCGAGAGACATGCGAATACACTGCAATGTGACGTCTCACCTCGCCGTGGGCAAAGTCTGGAGGCTCTATGGGCGGGTACTTCTTGGGCAGATCAAAGGCAACATTCTCCATGAACCAGCTGAACGGCTTGCACTGCAGCTTCTCCCGCAAGGCCTTCTGCTCCGTCAGGTCGCCCGGGTCGATGCTGCGGTAGTGCGGTCGACGCATGTACAGATACTCCTTGTACTCGTCCATCCACACTTCTGCCACTCTGCGGTAATTCTACCAACATTCCCACAATACACTTAACGGTTACTGCTCTTGCTACATTATTCTGAAGGTGGAGGCTGCAATGTGTTCCGAAATGTCCGGCCAAAATACGACAGTGACATATCTACAACCCAGAACAGGGTAACACGTACATTTGTGTTAATACGTTGAATAATTTTGCACCTTGTCTATATGCTTTTGTAAAGTTTTCCTGGTTAATAAGCATTATTCCTTCAGTCTCTGTTGTTTAAAAAACTACTTCACAATATAGTTTTATGTTTTCAAATATTTTAAATATACAATGAAGGATTTTAGAAACTCCATTTTTAATTCTTGCTCAGAAGTACTCATTGTTGACTTATTGCTGCTGCATGATATTTTAATCCTATGAAAAATGCAAATAGCTTGTGTGGGTGTATGTTACAAGACAAAACACAATTATTCAGAACTGATAAAATTCAGATAAATCAAAAATGGGACAAAAGAATACGTATGCTCCATGGATGAATATTTTCAGTCCATCTGGGTTTAATTCGAAAAGGTTCCACTGTACTAGTAAACATACCCGAATCCTAAATAAATTTTCTTAAGGCACTAGAAACTAAACTTTGAAATTTGTGAATTCCCTTGGTGAACCATTCAATATATGTATCAAAGTTTTCTTTACTCACCCGGCCAACAAAGTCTCCCTTGCCTGGGTTGGGGAACGGGGCAAACTTCCTGTATATGTGGCCAACCCTGGAGCAAGGGGCATCCACCATCTGGCCTCCACACTGCCAGATCTGCAAGAACATCGCTACAATACAGGTCCATCACTGCACTTGCTTTGCCTGCTTGGCAACACGTCTATGCATTACGCAAATGATAACAAAATTAAATTTCATAATATTAAACACAAACAGTTCAACACAAATGTATGAATTTGAATTCATGCACAATCCATGTTGAGGGGAACATAATAACAGAAAGACTTCCACTTTGTGTAGAGGTGGGGCATCTTACCTTTGTGATCCCAGCACTGTTCTTGTGGAGGTCCAACTGGTCATTTCCCCTGGCAAGGTCAGTTTGTTGTTGGGAACAGTGTAACAGGAGCCCAGGGGTCTTGTAGGGTTACTCTCTAAGAAGTCATTCACATTCCTTACAAAGTAGCGAGGGAGTGTAATACCACGATCAGAAGTTACCATGTGGATTCTGCCTACCTAATCAAGTCTGATATACCATATAGAGATGTGAATTATGATTCTTGCAGTCCTCAGTTGTGAATGATCAGAGCAAATGGTGATCTTACGTTGTATAAGCTGGCTGGCCATTCATTTACCTCTCTCAGTGTGATGCACAAGAAATTATATTTTACCCATATATAGTTTTTTTAAATGTATAACCTATAACTTAAAATAAATCATAACTGACTGCCATATAACTAACAATTCACTTGTGTGACTGTAAGAATTCTGTCTGAGCATAATCATCATCAGATTCAACATCTCTATACAGTATTTCAATTCAAATACATTTGATATAGATAAAAGAAATAAGTAATGGATACTGTTTTCTTTCACTTTAAAAATCTTCAATTTCAAAATCTGTATGATGATTTTGCAACTGACAAATTGATTAAAGGCATTAATTAAGAAATTAATTTTTTTTTGTGTATTATTAATTAAAAACACAAGAAGCTCTACTGTCAGGCTAAACACATGGTATATTACGAGTTTAGACAAGCACATCACTGGTTAAGTTAATGAAAGGAAAGCATTACAAGATCAAATGTTATCTATAGAAAATGACGAGACAATCACCTTGAAAGAGAGTTCATACTGCTCGCCACCCCATATCTCCAGACCCTCGTCATAGCCGCCCAGCTCCCAGAAGAATGTTGCACTGATGGCGAACAGCCCTCCCGCCATCACTGGACTCCTTCAAGTAACAAACAAAAAAATTACATATCAAAAAATCTCATAATAAAAACTATACAATTCTTAAGAAACTGTAGCTGCAAAAATGATTTTTCATTGAAATACGTACATAATACAGTTAATTCTAATAGAGAAAAACCCTTTTAAGAAGTTCCCTTTTATAGAGTTTTCCTGTTTACTTAGTCTACGTAACGTTGTATCTCTACTATAAAACACCAAAGTATGGCATTTGAAACTTTTAAAAACATTTCCTGGTTAATAAGACTTAATGTTTCAGGCACCTCAGGAACTTGTTAGTTTTTTTACTGTACGTTAAAAAAACAAGAAAAACACAAAACAATTAACAACTAATGGTAATAATGGCACAAAGCTGACTGGTAAAAAATTTCAATACATGTGGACTTTCAATGAACATGGTCTTGAAATGCAGATAAATCAAAAATGGAACAACAGAATATGTTCCATGGAAGTCCCTTAAAAAAAGTCTTAATAGAGTTTTACTGTTGCTGTGAAAATCGAAGTTTACTAAAGAGTTAACTGAAAAGAAAATTAGCGATTTTGATCTTTCTGTACCCATTCCTCTGGAAGATATTTAAAGGCTTGAACTATATGTTCAAATTTTACAACAAAAAAGATTTGTCCCCATATTAAAAAAAGATTGGAAGTTTTACTGATGAGGTACTGAACAGATACCCATGAGAATGATATCGTTTTGTTTAGGTTACTGTTGAAGATGTCTGACTACATGGGAAACCTGTGTGCTGAATTGTACCGCTGATTTAAATTAACATATTAGTCACCATTTTAACAGCCAACTTTTGAATTTCCCAGTTTTTCTGGGGGGGAGTTGAGTTTATTAGATTTTTACCAACTTAATACCCAGAAAAATGTAAATAAAAGCATCATTTACTTACACACATACAAAGTGAAAATTGACAGTTTTAGTTTAGCAGGCAATATTTAAACGAATACATGATTTGTGTCCCGTCATGTTACTGTTTACACTAACTGATTGAAGTTACTTGAATGGCTCTGTTGGCTTCTCCAAATCTGAAGGCAGTAACGGGAGACGCTTGTAGAAGAACTCCCAGTCAAATGCTCCTCTGGCACCTTCATCCTGCGCTCGGTATTCAAATGTTTCATAAGCGATCACATCGATGAAAGGGCACACGCATGTCCGGAAATCCTCGGCAATTGGATCTACGCAATGAGAAATGTACATTATCCAATAGCATGGCACACTCACCAACTACACCTGTTTAAATATCATTTCTTTAGGCTGTAGGCTACCAAAGCTTCCAAATGGTCAGAAATGCATCAGTAAAAATAAATGTATATATCCAATATTGCTCATTACTTCTCAGTGACCTACATATTTCTTTTGTTAATACTGTATGTATTTTATGAAAGTTAAAACAAGTATTTTTCACAATCACTTTTTCAGGCATTAAATATCTGGTATAGTGCATTCACAGTTACTTCCAACTTTTCTGAAGCCCTGCTAAAGTTCTACTTCCAGGATATTCCTCCACCTCATGCAAACAAAGCTTAACCAAGTATAGGAAATTACACCAAAGGGACAACGCACCACATTCGTGCGCACTCAATTGAATGATATTATGCACAAGATTTATTTCTTACTAGCCATTACCAATACGTACACACATTTTCTCCTTGTTTTTACTCACAATAAATATAAATTAAATATTTTAATTTATGAATTAAATATTAGTAAAAGTTCAGTTTAACCAACAACACGGTAATTTTATGTTAACACAAGTATAAAATGCTTGTGATAGATTAAATATTTAGGAAACAACTAAAACGCCAGACTTGGGGTGATTTTTCAAAGGTTTGATTCAAAAAGTGTGGACAAACCGTGAATAGACTATACGCGATATTTCAAGTACTGTACTAAAGGAAGATGCAGTGAAGACTTTATTAAACACATTATGCATAAAATGAAAGGTTTCCTACAAGTCTCATTGTGGCAGGTTGCTGATGGAAAGACGGTACATCAGTTCAGTGTGTTGCACATAGAAGCTATGATGAGGCATGTGATGCACGTATCTGCATCGACTTGTGTTCCTCGGCTTCCAGGCCTCGGACACACTAAATATGTCCAGGTAGGCAGCACCCTTAACTTACATACTGCCATTTTCACACAAAACTGCCATATACTGATAACAAACGAAAATGAAGCTGTACTGTTGCCTGTGAAACACTCCTCTCACAGGTAACGAGGACGACTCTTTATCACTGTCAAGGGGGCTACAGAGATGTAGTGGCCGGACTACTTGCCTCTTATCATAGCAAACTGGGTTCAATTCCTGACTGGATAACTCAGAATTTCACATAAGGGAAACTTGGCAGACGTCACTTGTCAGTTGGTTTTCTCAGGGCACTCCTGTTTCCTTTTGCATTTCCCCGATGCTACATCTTCACCTCATTTCACTCTCACTGGCAGTCCAGACCTCATTGGTAAGCCTTAATCCATTGGCGTGCGCAGCCTTCATCATTAGAGTGTGCCGGAGAGTTAGAGAATCGCAGATGGCCACTTTTAGTGGGAGATTAGAGAATTTACTTCACAGGGAATTACTAATCTAAAAGTTGAAAATAGTTACAGTTACTAAAGTTTACCAAAGTAAAATATTATAAGAATACCACATTTTGCGATCGTGAGTTTCTGCTTCCAAGCTAGCAGGCATATTTTTCTGTCAACTAGCTCCGTGATTAAGCAATACTGCCCAGAGGGCGTCACTACAAAAAAACACACAATCATAAATTCTTATAAAAATTTGAACCCTCTGCACAAACGCCAAATAGGGGCTATAACCAGTAACAAGATTAATTGAAGTCCCCTGAAGTCTGCAACTTTGTTGCACGCCTAAGAGTTACAGGCTGCCTATGTCATAGGGGAGCTTGATGGATACCTATAGACAGCCCTGGTGCAATGGAGAAATCAGTTTCCATATTTCTTTGTATGTCTCGTACACACCAGCTTGCCTATATGACAATAATGTATAAATCTCAAAGACTACATTTATAAACTAATAAATTTTCCGGTCATTAGGGTGTGTGTGGGCACAGCCTATGCAGTGATCAAAACCGCAGACCTCTCAATTCACTGTGAAGTGAAATTCATTTTCATACTTCTTAAGTGATATATCCAATTACTGGATCATTTCCTACTTGCTGTATCTATGAAGTCAGTTTTTTAAATGTTTGGGTGATGATAAGCGCTGCACGTTGAACATTATTTCAGTGCACAACTATCAGCAAAATAATCATGGGTGAATGCAGAAATTTATGTTCATGACAGGAGTGCACAAAACACTTTAATGTGCTGATGCACAGTCAATGTTGTTAAAATGATCATTTCCAATTAAAACTGTATGTCTAGCTGCTGCAGAAGCCACTATAGTAGTTGCAATGTAAAACTGTACAGTATAATAAGTACAAGAATGCACACCTAGTAGTGGCGGGAGCCAGTTGACATTAGCCTCTGTGTGAGAATCCAGGAAGATCAGCACCTCTCCCACTGCTTTCTTGGCCCCTGCGAGGCGCGCACGGATCAGCCCGGATCTCTCCGCCAAGTGTATTACTTTCACTTTCGGCAGATTCTTTGACAAATACTCATCCAGTGGCTTCTTGCAGTGTTCTACAAACAACATTGGAATAACACTTCTTACGCCTCAAAGAATAGAGCACATATACCATGTAATCATGCAAACACTGTACTCGTGTATAAAAATACTGAACCTTTAGTGCTGGCATCATCCACCAAGATAACTTCGACCAGCAAGGAACTCGGCGAGCGGTTGATAACGCTCACAGCGGTTCTCAGAAGGGTACTCCAGTGCTCATTGTGAAAAGGGACAATAACGCTCACTGACGACAGCTTCGCTGCATACTTCTTGGTCTTACATCTGCACGAGGATACACACAATCAATAGCACACATCTAAAAATGCTGTTACTACGTACTCATTTTCGAAAAACAAGCGGTCACAACTCCACAATACCTCTAAATCCTTCAACCAAGATGCCACATTTTGTCCTACAAAATTATATTTACAAAACTCTTGTCTTCGTTGTAATTATTATGCTCCATAAAAGAATTTCAATGCAATTTCCTTCATAAGATACATTATTAAAATGTTTTTTATAGTGGAATCTGAGCAAACCAACATCAGCTGGTGAAATTCACTAGTCTCAGGGAAAATCTTTTTCATTACTATATATAAATTTTGTAACAAAATTGTAACTTAATAAAAACTCCTTCAGATGAAACTTTCCGGATTTCCTTTTTCATAAACCGGTGTCCGTAAAAGAAAAAAGGGGAAGAGGACGGGACAAATAATTCAAGGGTATTTCTCTAACAAAAATGGAAGACATTCAATAGTTCAAAAACTTACTGTTTACAAGGATACAAAAAATATTTAACTCGGCCAACATACAACACAATACTTTAAACTGCAATGCAGGGTGGAATTTCCAGTATCACTGACTGTTCTTCCTAACTTCACATGTTTCCCCTAACAACTTTCCAATTCCCATAGTTTTCAACATAACAGAACAGTACAAACCCAGATTCTTATGAAACACCATAAGCTAGATGTTGATTACGACTTTTGCTTGGTTTAATGATGCACATTCCTAGTACGTCGGTATGTAAACCGTTAGGTATCATCAAACTGCGACTGACCACTTGCCCTTTGTGTCGGATGTCCGGCAGGGACCTGTTGAGTGAGATCTCGTCACTGAGGAGGGCGTTGAATCCATTCACCTTGTACATCTCTTCTTTCTTCGGAGTGTCGTCCGGCACGAGGTAGGCTGGCTTTCCCTGTTCCCCCTTGCCCTTCCGGGATGCATCGTGCTCTATTGCAGCGTAGTCATGCCAGTCTATCTTCTCAGAGTCCTGCAGGATAAACACATTACACGCATGTTCTGGAGCTACTCTGACATTGTTAACAGGTGGTTATTTTAAACCACTCCATTCACCTCTTTAATTTTAAAACGTGAAAGAATGCCATTATGCAAACATTGTATAACTATACAAGCTGCAGGAAGAACAAACCATGACTGTCTGGACATGAGGTCTGAGATCACCATCTTATAAACAAGTCACGCCAAATACTAGTTGTAGACGTTGAAATCTCAAATACAGGTCTTTACTTCTTTACGTTATGCATGCTATGTGCACCATAACAATTATAGACGAGGCCTGAGGGGATACTTTTTATGTCCATAACCCCAAAAATTTCCTGATTTTAAGGCCTTTCCTACTACGGATTCAAAATGTTTCAATTATACCCTAAAGTTTAATTTTGTATATATAAACCTCCCTATTACAGTGTATCCTAGGAAGTAAAATGAATTCACAAATTTCCTCATTTACTTTCAGGGCATGATAAAGCAATTCCATACAAATAAAATGGTCAAAAACTTTAATATATAGGAGGATTTATCAAAATTATACATAATTGTAACATTTGGGTTAGTACGCCATCTTTAAATGCCACATCTGCTACAATATCGTGGAGATTAAGTCGAAATAAGGTTTAGCAACCGTGATTATTTCAATGTCAGCGAAAGACAGCAGTTGTGGTGTCAGATCTTTGTTCTGTTACGCATTACCAGAAGTTCAATGTTCTATCTGAAAAAGTTTATCCAATATTTGTAATAACCTGGTGTTTCGGGTCAAAGGAGTGTAACGCCCTTAGGATTCACTTTGGACCATACGTCGTATATTTTCAACTTTTTTTCGTGATTAACCCGCAGCCGAAGTTTGTCGGTCATTTCAAAACTACCACTTACTTCGTCGTGGTGCTCCCTGGGAAGGCCTGGCTGTCCCGGGGGCAGCGGCATCGCCCCGCGGGCCTGCACGGCGAGGTCGCCGCCAGCAGACATGACCTCGACTCGGTGCACGTAGCGGAACACGAGCACCGTGGTTAAGACCGTCGCAGCGGCCAGCAGCAGGAACTTAAGCACGCTCTTGACGCTCCGCCGCATCGCGACCCGCCCCACCACGTCACTTGCACGCACCAACACCACCACTAAGTTCGCGGCCGTTTGCCCCACACCGCTGCCGTCGGCTCACACATTCGTCACCACACAAGTCATTACAAACATGCACTCTTTGTAGAGTCAGCAAACTTGAGACACTACAACAACAGTTCTCCCCAGCTCTGCTACTTAAGTACAGCCGGTGCGATAAGCCGCGTGTGTACCAGATAAAGCTGCAGATACTCAAGTGCGCACCTCAGCGAAAACATTCCGCTTTGTTTACGTAGCATATCAGCCACGCACTCACCACGTATGACCACGCGCGTATCTTGCGGGGATGCGCCGCACCTATTTAAGTATTTTTAATACAGAACTTGCTTATTCACATTTCAGGATGCTGGCAGTCGCATAGCTAATTTTTTACAGGGGTTAATTTTTGTGCATAAACAAACGATGCTGCATACAATACACAAAAAAAAAGGGAAAAATCCTGCAACCTTGCAAACAGCTGTTTTGCACAGAGCACACCTGTTCTGAAACCAAATAGTGTTAAAATTGTGATGTAGTTTTAAGAATGGAGACTTTAAATTTAAATATAAATAGTTAAAAGTGTAATTTTTCTCTTTTATTTAGGAAAATTGCAAATCAGAAACATATTTTCTAACAAATGGAAATGATTTGCAATTGAGACGATCAAGAAAAGGGTTTAAGTAGCAGGGGATCTGAATATGCCAGGTGTGCGATGGCTAGAGAGTGCAGAAGGGATAGGCAGCATGATGCAGAGAATGGCAGCGCAATTAGTCAACAGAGACTTGGTCCAGGTAGTAGAAACACCTGCGTGGTGGAATGAAGAGGGTGTTGGGTCAGTGCTGGGCGTGGTGTTAGTCGGGCCTGGGAATGCCGTACTTGGTGCAATAGATTGGATGACATAAGCGATCATGATATTCCTATTGTGGAAATTGGGCTTGGCAGGATAAAGGAAGAGCAAACGGCAGATAGGTTGGTGTGGCAGTATGAGGTAGGATACAAGAAGGGGGGTAGAAATCCTCCTGAGCGATAGGTTTGAATAGTGGTCTATGGAGGAATGTGGAAGGATCATGGGAAGAATTTAGAAGATTAATAGAGATTGTGTTGGAAAAATGTGTGCCAAAGAAGAGATTACGGTCAGGGGGAGATCCATCATATTATGGACAGGAGATTAAAAAAGTGAAGAAGAAGTGTAGAAAATTACATGCCAAGTGAAGAAATGAATGGATGACAAGAGCTAAGGAATTGATAAAACAAATGGGAAGGATGATCAAACAGGCGAAGAATATATTTTTAGGGAAGATGGAAAAGGGATGGAATGGGGGAAATTGTTTAGGTATGTTAAGAAGATAAGGGGAGGAGAGGAAGGGATCCCTCTTCTGAAAAGTAGGGATGGCAGGACTATGTCAAACGACCAAGAAAAATTGGAGATAATGTAAGGCCAGTACTTTTCAGTGTTTGAGGCAAAGGATGATTGGAATATGGAGGCCAGTAGTAAGTTTTGTAAGTCTAAGATAAGGGAGTGGGAGATAGCAATGGTAATCAAGGGGTCGAAGAGCAGTAAGGCAGTGGGACCAAATGGGATAGGAAAGCAGCACTTAAGTTTTATGGGAGAGAGTTAGTGAAATATTTGGAGGTATTGTTTAGCAAGTCCTTCCTAAACTGTAAGTTGGCACAATGTTGGAAGGATGCATTGGTGTTCCCAATACACAAGCAGGGGGAGGCCTGGCAGCTAAAGACCAGCGAGTCTCATATCGAGTACAGGAAAGGTACTGAAGAGGCTGGTGGTTCAGTATGTGGTGAATGTTATGAACAAGAGGAATTGGTTCGAGGAGTCACAACATGGTTTCAGAAAAGGAAACTCGTGGGCTGTTAGAGGATCTGGTGCAGGCATTTGATAAGGTGCCCCATTGGGACTTTGATGAAAAAAGTGGATGAGCTGATTCCAGATAAGTGGGTAGTGGAATGGATTTGGGACGTTCGCAATGGGCGAAGACAGAGGGCGAAAGTGGAGGAGGCAATATCGGAGGAAGGAGAGGTTACATCAGGGGTGCCACAGGGAAGTGTGCTGGGTCCTCTGTTGTTAACCATTATGGTAAATTACATGGGTTTGGGGATTAGGGGAAAAATAAGATTGTTTACAGATGATTGTGTATTGTATTCAGTGGGGGGAGGGGGTGAAAACTTGCAAGCAGAAATTGACAGGATACGGTTGTGGACCATGGAGAATAAAATGAAGATAAATGTAAGAAAAACTAAGGTAGTGTGGTTTACAAGAAAGAATATGATAAGCAGCAACATTTATAGATGGGAAGAGCAAGAGATAGAAGAAGAAGCAGAATATAAGTATCTAGGGATAGTATAGCAGGGAGACCTGAGATGAAAAAAACAGGTAGAGAGGATGGTTACAAAGGGAAGAATGGCTTTGGTTATGTTGGGAAGTGTGCTGAAGGTAGTTAACAGTGAGGTGAAGGAGAAGGCATATGGCACAATGGTACAGTCGATGTTATGATGTGCGGCAGCAGTATGGGACCCATACATGATGGTGCGAGAGCTATAGAAGCTGCAAAGAAGGGCAGCAAGATGGGTGAAGGGTAGGCGGAGAAGACAGGGGCATGATGGCGAGGACGAAGGGAATTACATGCTATCAGTGATGATGAAAGAAATGGGATGGAGCTCGTCAAAGTACAGGAGGAAAGTTGAAAGGCTGGTCAGGATGTATAGGAAGGGGAATGTAGAGGGAGGGTGAGGAAGTTTACACTGTCAGCTAAGTAAGGGGGTATTTAGAAAGTGAGGAAATAACAGTGAGAAGCTTCAGAGGGTGTGGAGGAGAATGGAGTGGGGTAGGCAGTCTATGCGTGTGAGGGAGTGGATGTGTTGCGGGAGGAATTGGCATCTGTGAGTAGGGTTGCAAAGTACAAGAAGGGCATGGAAGAGTTTGGTAAGGAAGGGAAGAGGGGATAGAGATCGCCACCGGGCGGTAGCCTAATTGCAGGTGTTGGTAATTTTTACTAAACAATTGATTAAATTCAAATTTTATTACTTGTTGGATTCGACTTCTTATTTTGACATATCATTCTTACTTTCATCAAGTACTTGGGAATGGCGTTCAATTCACGACAGCAGCAGTACAAAATGCACCTTTTTTTAAGTTATTCTTTTCGTTTCCTGTCGCCAAAAATATTCGTTATTACTAAAATTTTCGTTTCCTAATGAAAGGCGCTATTCTAAACACATTCTAGTGCTCGTTTGACATCACTATGATTGATATGAATCTCGAAACGATAAGGAAGCCCTTCGGGCTTTCGTTACAAAGTTTTATTATGAAAACTTGGTAGGCATGAGATACAGGTTCTTATTACGATTGTGATAAAAGAGAATCGTGAAATAGTGTGCCTTCATGCATTAAAAAAAGAAATATATATTTCAGATAAAAATTATTTTATAAGTACTAATTAACCTCTATGATTTAATTTTTGAACCATTTAAGCAGTAATGCAAGTTTGCATAGGCCGGGGTGTTTATTATTTAATTACACTTGTTTATACTGAAATACAATATGCGAGAACATATCGTACTATATAATTTAAATTTTCCTTTGAACAGTGCAGTTTGTAAATTAGACTGTAGGTATGATACACTATGGATCTTCGCCGCCCCCTACTCACTCAGTCACCCGATGTAGTTTTCCTAACCGAAACATGGCTTACTCCTACCATCCCTCTCCTTATCATGGGATATGCAATCCATCAATCCGACCGAGAAGGTTCACGATTGGGGAGGGGGGTGGCCACCATGCTCCGCTCATCACTATCCCACCATCGCCATCAAATACCCATCTCCCCTGCGACTGAGATCGCCATTCAGATTGGTGGACAGTACCCATTGACCCTAATTGTCTTATACATTCGCCCTGAATATCCCTTGACCACTGCGGACATTCTGGTCCTTGGCCGACTCTACTCTCACATTGTGCTGGCCAGGGATTTAATGCCACAAATCCCTCCTGGGGCTTCCTGACCACGAATCGGAGAGGCAGCTCCCTCCACCAACTCCTGTGCACCTCCCCACTATTCCTGCAAGCACCCACCACCCCCACATTGTTCCCTACCAGCGACCAAATATAATTTATTTCACTCTCACCATGCACCTCCCTATTATTACCGATCTCCGCACCATTACCACTGGTAACTCTGACAACATTCCAGTCACCAGACTCCTTCATTACCACCCCCAAACTAACCCACACCCTCCTTACCACGACTTTCCCAAAGCCGACTGGCCCGACTTCCAGCAAATCACTCCCAAGTCCATTGATCACACCGTCTCTTTTCTCATTCCCGAGGAGATAGACCACCAACACCTCTACCCTCACCTCCTTGATCCTTTCTGCTGCTGAAACTCACACCCCCAAAACAACATCCTGTACCCGCACCATTCCCTTCCCACCACACATCCGCAACTTCCTCTCTGGGACCGCTTTCACGCCAAATGGCAGGCTGACAGTTCCACCTGGTTACGGAGGGTGTATACTATCCTCAGGGGGAGGTCCCGCCAGATGGTGGCGACATGGAATGATGAGAGGGAGATAAAGCACACTTCAATCCCTCTTCACCACATCAGACTTCTGGTCCTTTGCTTACAACCTACGAGCTGTCCGTAACATAATCCCCCCTCTCCCCAAAACCTAAGGTCTGGCAGAAACAGCTGAGGAGAGATCTGAAGCTGTAGCCACCCGTCTCCATACTATCTTCTGCCGTGCACACAACACTTCCTTATCCTCCTCAGAATCCTCGGATAATGAGGGAAATCGCTCTGCACTCTCGCACCACATAACATTACCCCTCTGCCGCCCACTCATCACCTTTGCATTGACCACACCCACTGAAATAAAAAATAAAAAAACCTTTCCACACCCTATCATTCTGCAGCCCCATGAGGTTACTCAATAACTGCCCCCATTCTCAGTGCACTCCCTCGGAAATCCACTGTATTCCTCATCAAAATCATCAATGCCATCCTTCACCATCGTCACTTCCCATCATCATGGAAAATCGTAATTGTGGTCCCGCTCCCTAAAATCGGCAAACCTCCCAATTCCCCATCCTCGCACCGACACATCTCTCTCTTCATTCTTTCCAAGGTTGCAGAGAAAATCATCCTCCCTAGGCTCCTCGCTCAATCGAGTCCTCCCACCTACTTCCTAACAACCAGATCGAATTACATTCCTCCCATTTCACAAACCATGCCATCGCTCACGTGGAGCACCTTGTGGTCCAAGGATTCTCTAGAAGGCAACACACAAGCATGGTTCTCCTAGACCTGGCAAGGGCCTTTGACTCTGTATCTCATGCCCTCCTCTTATCCAAATTATCTGCCACTGATATCCCATCACACCTCATCCATGCCCCCTGCTCTTCCCTAGAAGGTAGTTCCTTCCTAGTGAGGGTGGAGGACCACACATCTTCCACCAAATCCATCACTGCTGGTGTCCCCCCCCCCCAGGATCTATCCTGAGCCCAATCCTTTTTTTCCCTCTTCATAGCTTATCTATCTCCTCCACCTGACACCCACCTGGACCAGTATGCAGATTACACCTGTATGCTGGCCTCCTGCATTCACCAGCAGATGCTTGTCGACTGCTTCAACCTTAATGCCCAATTCTGCAACCATGGCATCTATTTAAACCAATCCAAAACCCAAGTTATCCTCTTCTCCCGACAACTTTTAGAGACCAAGTAACCCACCCCAAATTCTCCCACTCACCTTTCCCCTTGTCACCCGAGCTGCCATGGCCCAACTGGCTTCCTCTGCAAACTCTCATTCGGCACTTCCCTCAACACCCAAACCACAGCACTCAATATATATATATCCCCACTTATAACCTGTCTGGCCCACTCATCTCTAAATACAACCTCCGACCCCTGACAAGAACCTTTTTCTTAGCCTCCGATTAACCCTCGGCCTACACAGGGCGACCCTCCATCAAAAACGTCTCACCCAATCCAGTCTACTCCACATCCACACCACCATCGCGACCATCACTGACCGATTCAATGCCAAACTCCCCACTCACCCAAGCCCCTCATTCACCAGTTGACCAACCCACCAATTTCACATCACCCTAGGCATCCACTGCTCAGCACTGACCACTTGAAAGAAAACACGACAGACGCGGATGAGAAGGACAGATGATGATGGGGGCCCTAACCCAACAGTTCTAACACAAACCAATGATTGTATATATTTAAATATGTAACTCTTTTAACAATTGATTGTAATTAATAAATGAATAATAAACACAATTCTTTTCAGATCCCACCCTTCTCAACCTAGCAATTTCACCAACAAATAGCTAATTGTATATGCTTCCATCCACAAATTTGTAGATGTTGAGTGCATAATCAAATATATTTTACACAAACCAATATTATAGCTATGGAACATTTGTTGGTAGATTTGTTTTAATTTACTTATATATACCTTTTCTCCTGAAATAAACGTTTTTGGAACGAGTGGGAAGTTTCTCCCCGCCCAAAAAAAATGTTTAGATGGAACAAAGTTTGGTTCGGTCCCAAATATAAAAAAAAAGCAATAATAACAATATCTATACAAACTTTTACTCGTTCCATTTGTATACGACCTATGCTTACCTTGAGCTTTCATTTACAGCATATGTATGTATTTAAAACAATTACTTTTAGATCACTAAAATTGATTAAAATACAAACGTTCATCAAAATACACATTTTCTGAATAAGAGAATGGAAGGCAGTTGTCTAGACCCATCAAAGCCTCCAACCCACCAAAATTATTTTCAAAAATGTCAGTAACATATAGTTATGGTGGAAGACGATCAAAGTGACCCTCCAAAGTTCCTTCGTTTAAAATGATAGCGATAATACCAAGAGTACAAATTTCTAGTGAGTCGTGGAAACAGAAAATGCACATTAAAATATATAATTGAACATGGGTGGCACACCAGGGACAATAACGGCACATTACGAGAGGCTCAGTAGATGATTCAACACCATAGTTAAAGACAAACATAATTTTGAAAGGCGACCAGAAATCTAATTCAGAAATGGGAAGCAGGAACTGCACACCCAAGCGACTATACATACATGCAACATAAAATTACAAAACCATTAAAACCCTACCACAAATCACACATGTATTATCCATGGCTCACCCTAATATTCCCCATCGCTCTGAAACAACGACTAGATGTTGACGTCGATTGAAATCAGTATAGCATAATTATTGTATAAGTGCAGCACATGAAAGCAAAGTGAAGTGCAGATGACGCAGGACCAAACAGGGATGTGACTTTTTTTTTAACCTACCCTATTACTAAATATTAAGTAAACATCCGAGGTAGGGACGGGTACTAAATGTGTCTCAGAGCTAAGCCCCTTGCACTTACAGGAGAGGGAATTTCATACAAGGGGGCATGCATCGCGACAGAGAGGGATTAAGGCAGCCATGGCCGCAATTGGGGCCATGAACTGCCTCCATGATTGTACCTATAGCTGTGGTTATAGTTAATAAGGGGGAGTGTAAAACGGGCATAGGCACCGCAAAAACCCCTCCCGAAAGGAAAGAAGATCAAATTTATTCATGCATTATTGAAAATGCTTCGGGAGACAGATGGTGTCTGATTCCATGTTCTTAAATGGGAAGTTGAAAATCTTTAAGATAGGGGGCAGGGTTTGTGGGCGCAAGCACCCTTGAGGTTGAACTGCTGTCAATATTTCTGTGCAGCCAACCCAACAATATTTTGACAGAAGCAATTGAATGCAGAGCCCCTCCCCCCTGCTTCTCTTCGAGTAAGTCGTAAAACTGGACAGCTCAGTCATGGCACCTACTCCGTTTTCGCTCTTCCACACTGACATTAGAGTCTCCACGCCGTGGATGAAGGCAGGGAGAAGCGACCGAGGAGGCACCACCTCTTCTTCCGCCAAAATAGTCCGTTTGTCTTGGGTGAGCTATTAAAATAGCTCGGCGGGACATCCGGGACATACCAGTGATGGTGGCAAATCCGCTGGTCCAGGAGTGAAGGCTGACACCTGAATGCCTCCAAGGTCCGATGCTTTCCATTCCATTCCTCACCCATCTGCAGATGGCAGCCTGCAGAATCCAACAGTGAGGTTCGCTACACTTAGCATGTTTCAGCACCTTGATATCCTCTTTCCCGCCTTGATTGTTGGGCTGTCTCCCGCACGATGTGCTTTACCATCTTGTACTGAGCTACCCAGGTTCCCGACATCCACGACGATGGAACTTTCGCACCGGCCAGGTGGTCCATGAACTGGCATTGGAATATTCCCAGCCATCCCAGAGCCTGGGGATCCCATATCCACCGCCTGGGAATGCGACGAGTAGCGGAATACTCACCCCACCCAAGCTGCCATGGTACCGCCGTACTCGCAGAAGCCCCTCTCCTTCGCTGGTCCCAAGTGGCTGGCAGATCCCGGAGAGAGAGCAGCCACGAGCACTATGTTCTCCTCATGACACCTCAGCTCGTAGTGACATAACGTGGCCACAGAAGGCCTTAAATCAAAGACTGTCGCCAATTACAGAGCAAGATGCATGCATAAGGAGGGGCAAAGGAGGAGAGGAAGTGCAAGAAAACGCAGGAAGGAATTCCGAGCACGAACAAGGAGTACACCACCGATCACAAGTATAGAGGGAGCTCTCATAAGTAATGAAGTCGGCGCAAATGGTGCAACCCCTCTTCACCCCAAAACCTGTGCCATGGCGACTAGTCTCTCTTCCTAAGTCCATGTCGATAACTAACTCAAACAATCCACAGAAGATACAAAGATGAAGATACACAAACTCAGAAGGTAGACTTGAAATAGAATAGAGTGTTCACAAACAGTTCATAGATACGTAGAAAACATAACAACATATAAGTCAATGTCCAGTAGCAACAATTCAAGCATAGAAACAACCAGCTCCATCATCAAGTCGGACTACAGAGATGGTGGGCAAGCCGAGAGTCAGCCAGACATCACAGCACCTTAAGGTCTAATCTCTTCTCAGGCACTGCAAGCTGCTACACACAGCAGTCGAGGGGGTTGCTGCAGACAAAACCAACAGGCACACAGCCTCCTTATCCAGCAGTCTCAAATGGCGCCCAAGCAGTCGGCACCAGGGAGGCGAGGCGAACTCAAAACGGCTCGGTCGAAGGGCGGGAACAATTCATTAACAGGAAATTAGAAATGAAAAAAATAACATGAAAACCAAAGGAACAAGGGTAAGGGCATAATCACGCATTAAAAGAATTCATACAATCATAACCGCTGAGACATAAAATACACAAACAATAAGAAATAAATTACATGCCACAAAGGCCTTTAAATGAGACACATGAGATTTGCGAAAAGAGCGAATAAAGCTGGGGGAAACATAATCTATAACATTAGGGCCATGGAATTTATGGATTTTAAATGGCCCACAAGATTTTGGAAGAAGCTTCCCCATCACATCCTTTCCTAAGTCTGCTAAAATATAATTCTTACACAGGACCAGGTCCCCTACTTTGTATGTTACAGGCAATCTACCCTGGTCAATTTTGGTGATAACCTCCTGCTTTGTAGCATCGAGCCTGCGATGGACCTCCTCCAGCAAGCGATTACGGTCAGCATTACCAAGGAGAGAGGGAAAAGGAGGGATGTTTCAGATGTTTAACAGGGGATGACCAAGGTGATGATCAAGAAAAGGGAGGAAATCCCATGGAATCACGGAGTGCATCGTTGAACCCTATGTTTATGAAATCTAGGTCCTTATCCCACTTAGTATGTTCCTGAATGTAAAAACTCGTCACAGAGGCTTTCAAATTCTTATTCAACCTTTCCACCTTGTTCCCTTTCGGAAAATACGGACTGGAGGTGAAATACTTAAAAGCCCAGCGAAAACACACATTTTTAAAAACGTTAGATGTGAAATATTTAGCATTGTCAGTTACTATCTCCACAGGAGCACTAAAAACCTTCCAAACCTGCTCCGTGAGAGCTCTAACAATAGTAGAAGGCTTCCTGTTACGGAGCAGTTAATAAAATTACAAACTTGGTGAAAGTGTCTAACAAAATAAAATGCATACATTACCCTCTTTAAATCGTATCAATGATCCAAAAATATATAAATGGACTACACTCCAGGGATCCTGAGGCACCTGCTTCACTGCCTGGCCAACATTGGTTTACTGCGCCTGTTTGCATTTTTGACAAAGTTCACAAGATCATGCAAATTCAGAAAAATCGCTCTTTAAAGTCGGCCAAGCAAACTGAACAGTTTTCATATTGAAGGTTTTACTCACACCCAAATGCCTACAAAAACAGAATAATTGAAATATTAAAGCATCATAGGTCTTAACGACTCCAGAACCGCAATGTTACATGCACTGTCATTTTTTCCTGTAAAATACAAAATACTATTCGCTTCCACATAGGGAAGTATCATAATCATTCTCCGCCTCAAAGGCTACAGAATCGTATATCCTCGCAAGTGGATCGGCTACCTGGTTGTCGGAGCCACACGAACGTGAAATACCTTGAAATGGAAACGCGATAAATGCAAAACCCATTGACCTAACTTTCCTACCTGCTACGGATGGTTCAAAACCCAGCTGAGTGCTTGATTATCGGTATAGCGATCGCACTAATCGTGTTCTATGTAGTAAGCGAAATTTTCAAGCCACAGATACAAGCTAATGTTTCCTTTTCATAAATTCCCAATAAACATTCTGATTCAGTAAAACTGCAGCTTGCAATCACTATAGGAGCCAAACCTAAATCCATCCTTTGTATCAGCAATTTCCATAAGGCTATCGACGACGTGTCGACCTTCACGAAAAACCGGCTGGAAAAGTCTGGTAAATGCAACACCGAAGGGGAAGACAACTTCTGCTTTAAGACTGTATCTGTTGCATTAAATTCAATACCAGAACTCCTGATTGTTGTTTGCATAGATTAAAGATAACCTTTAATAACCGAGCTGACATTTCTATTGCACAGTCCCCGAGGTGAGGTCTGTGAGATCGCCGAAGTATTTTGGTTTAATAAAACATATAAACTGTTATTTTTAACTGCCTGATTATGAATACTCGATATTTTTAAGCTCATCTCTTCATATTTCTTATAATAACTATGATTCTATGAAAAGTGTATCGAATAGATTTGACATAACTAAAAGGGACATTTTTTAAACAATAATATATCCACTGTAGTAAAATTAAACATAGAATTTAATATAGCAAACTGGAATACATTATTTTCAATTTTATATGAACTCTTAATTAAGAATTTATCTACTAAAAATGAAAAATGTATAATATAACATTTTAAAAACTAAATCACAAATTTGATGTGGTCAAGGTGACCAAGGGCTGGTGGAGAGTAGAATTGACCGGGCGCCATAACTCAACGGAGAGTTAATGATGTGAGACGTTCGGTCGATTGCCCAAGGGGCCCTGGATGCCTCCGTCAGTTTGAAGATGAAGTTGTCACACATTTAATATTACACTACTTACACACATTGACCTTGTGACGTGACTGTAGGCCGTCCGGTTCGCCTGAAATATATTAGAAAACTTGTGGGTGGTACTACAACGGGGTGTAGCACTCTATGTGTGCTGGAGGACAATGAATCAACACTCACTAAATTTTGTAAAGCTGTTTACTCACATATTTTATTACATGCTCAGGAAGTGGACATGTGAATACTAAAAGAAACGGACGCAGCACTTATGGCCTGCTGGTGACCTTTTGTGTGAAAATAACATAAGATAGCATAGTGTTATGGAGATACGCTTAAGCGTTAAACTCTCTGGTGAGAATGCAGATGGTACTCCCTTCGGTACTGAAAAGAAATCAAAGGTTCTGGTTAATTATGTTTCTATTGAAATGAAGTGAGATCAACCTAAATTATGGTACCGATGGGGCTCAAGGAGCAGAAGACCAACACTGCTGGTCTGGCTCGTGTGCTGAGGCGAACTGGGTGAATGGCGTCGGCTTCCACGACAAGTTGTGTGAACCGACATCAAGCACCGAGTGTTAAAACATGACATACGCACTGCGTGACATTATTGCACTGGTGAAAACTTATATAAACTAAAGGAAACACATTGGTGACACCCTCATTTATTAACAAATGTCTGTTAAACTTGATGTTGTGAATTTTACGGGGAGTACCATCGCACTAAATGAAAAGTTACTCTAATGGAGGCCTTTATAGGAAGTCTTCCTTTATGAAAACACAATTATCCTCTTATAAATAGACATTGAATACACTCTTAGGCTTTATTGTGAGAAAGCTATGTATTCCATTTCTCGTGATGTATTTACATTTAACTTGCTACAGTGTTGCCAGGTGGTCGTCTCCTGAAGGAATGGACGAGTCTACTGTGGCAAAGGGGTGTGGGTTGCCATGCTCGATGGCCCTTAACACAATAACTCCCACCCCTGACTGTAGCTTTGAATGAAATGAGTTTGTTTGATATGTTTTTTAAAAATGCAGCTCTCTATTGGTTGCACTTGAGGCACTTATAACNCACTTTAGCTTCGTTCTACAGGCCAATTGACGTCACTTGGTGGTGTGTTACGTCGCATGTCGCGATGCGAGCTGCTACGACGTCAAAGCCACAGCCATTCCCCCAATGGCTGTGGCTTTGGGGTAAATACAGTTTCGGATCGCCTATTAATTTATTACTATAGTTACCTCTTGTAATAAATAAAGTAGGACTGTCTCTTGAGTCAGCTAGTACCTGTTGGCAAGAAGGTGCAAGTTTCGTTCCTGTCAACCTGCACTACGCACTATTGGCCTGATGTTGGCGCGGTGCGGTGTAGCTGGTAAAGTTGATTTGACTGTGACAGTCATAGTGGGCACAAGGAGCCCGTGTACGCGTGGTTCACGTCAACTTGTAAAAATGCTATACATATTGTCAGCAAATTGTCATAAAATGTTGCAAAATTTTGTTGAAATATCTTTCTTATGCTTTAAAACATGCCATTAATTTTTGTACAAAGAACAATAATAATGTTTCTGTTGAATGGTAACATTTAAACTTCTTCAGCACAATTCAGGCCAACTTTTTAACACATTCCAAACACACCCTAATGTGCTCGGCATCGGAGGACCTAACTGCTAAACACACTGCTATTACTGGGGCTGTAGAGCATGCCCAAATCCTCACACCACTGAACGGCGATGCCTAGCTTATCTACTTACACACAATAATGTAAGCGACTCCAGACATGTCGGTTATGCAGTACCTTTGATTCAGCAGTTGGTACATGGAGACATGTCGTACGACATACATTAGCACTGCTCTGTTAACACCGCATACATTACTTTGCTCCAATCACACAGGTTACAAACTCTTTGATCCGGCGTTGGCTACCAGGGCTGGTTTGATGTTGGATTTTTGCCCGGCGCCATAACTCAGTGGTGAGCTAATGAAGTGAGGGTCGTTAAGTCGACGGCCCAGGGACCATGGTGAACCTTGCATCAGTTATTTGCTTGATTGTCACGTACTTACAGGTGTACTCTTTACATAGGGTGGCGAGACTGTCGGCCGGCTCGTACGCCTGAACTATATTACTAAACACCGGTGAAGCTAATAAGGTTGCCCTACATTGATTTAACCCTATTTTACTGGTTGCTTTGTTTATTCATCGTCCATTCACAGATGAATAAATGCATGAATGATATGAAAAATGGCCACAGCCCTTTCACGGTGAAAAACACGTGCCTGTATGTTGAAAACGCGATTGCGTTGAAAACTCTCCAGTGAGAGTACAGTTGCTCTCCCCTCAGTACTTAAAACAAATAAAAGAAATGTTCTGGTTAATTTAATTGAATACTATTGTAGAGAAGATTATTTCATCCTACCATGCCTGTACTGAGGGTCTCGTGAAGTGAGAGACTTACACTTATAGTCTCATTCAGGTCCTGCAATGAACTGGGATGAGAATGGTGTCGACTTCCGCCACCAATGGTGTAAGCTTATCCCAAGCGGCGAAAAGAGGAAACACAACATGACACTGAAGATGATTATTTGATGAAAAGCTATAAGTATTAAATTAAACATAAGAAAAAATAATAATTTACATAAATACACTTATAAAAGCTGTTACATAATTTCCTAAACATTTGTATTACACTTTTGATGATTTTATTTTTGTTGACATACTGTCCATTAATGAACTACACTTTGTAGCCTTTCTCTCTGGCCCAAATACCAGGTGGTGTTGTGCATCTGGTGCGGTTGAGACGACTGCCGCAGTCAGAGTGGGCACAAAGGAACTTGTGAACGTGTGGTTCACATCAATATAAACAGAAATATTGATGCCTGCATGGTACATGGTTAAAACAGCTTTGAAGATGGCTGACCACATGACCAGTCCACACAAGCTCTCTTATACCAGAGAAGTTCACGGGAGGGCTGGAGGAGGCGTGAGGACGAAAATAAAATGATTCCACAATTATTATACTATTGAAATATAACTCAGTTACAGCAATAGTTGAGAGCCTCTCATGTGCATGTCTTCCCCCAGTTGTGGTCCATAACGAACTGGACGAGGTCAGATGCTGTGACTAACCACTATCCACTGCAAGCAGTCATTAACTGCGAAAATTAAACTTAAACCTACATTGTACAAAACCTCAACACAGAAAATTACCAAATTTAATTTTAGACAAAATTTTTACTTAGCTGAAAAGAATACTTCAAATGTTATCTATTAAAATTGGGGCAGTTGCAATTTAAATGTTACTTCATTTTTTAAATACAAACAGACTGACAATAAAGCATTTCACTTGTAAAATGAAACATAAATACACAACTTTTTTTCAAAAGAAACTAATATTAATTTTATGTGAATGCTAAGGGGCTTATACCCAAGCTGGAACAGCGACGCATTCCAAGTGACAGCCACTACTACGAGGCGTAAATACAGTTTCTGGTCAACTTTTGTAAATGCTTAAAATCTAATTGCAAGCAACATGCCCCATTCTGAGTTCGTAAATCATCTTTTGAATTAACTTACATGGTGTTGTTCACGACAATCCAGGCGGCATTAGTAAAACATACCTGGATATTATGCCACACTTGAATCACAGCCCCGTGCCCCCGAGCGAAACGACTATTTTCCCGACACACAGTAATTTACACTTTAAATTACTACATAATCACATACACATTCTCTGTTGGTTTGATTCTTATACGGGCCATATGGTGGCCACGTGTTCGGGATGCGTACTGATTTGACTGTGGTGGTAGTCGCCATCTTCTAGACCTCGTGGCCTCTGCCTTGTCGTGCTGCTGACAGTTGTTGGTTGAAGCGATGTTTCGGTGTTCCTCTTGGCACACTGGTGTGGTGCTCGTGCATCAGGACCTGTGTCATGTTCGGTCTCGGGAACATGAGGAGGTACGACGACAATATATAAGGGATTGAGCAGCGATTTTTTTATGCATTATAATGCCGAAAACTTTAGTACCTCTTTTTAAAAGGAACTAATGGAAAAAATTAAAAAATCGAATATGGCAAAAAATACTTTATGTGGGATCTACAGAATGCAAAAAAAAAAAAAAAAAAATCCTTATTCCTAACATGTTTGGTTACATGAATAGCAACTCGTTTCTCCCATCCGAGTCCACACACAGAACAGTCTACTTCGAATATGGCCAATTTTATTCAATGAATCATTTTGTCAACCGTATTTGCTTTAAACTTTATTCCCAATTTTTTAAATTATGAAGCATAGCAACTTTTCCGAAAACAAAAGAGAAATTCACAAAAAATTATACAATTAAACTCTACTAAATACACAGAACACGAATTTATTGTAGGCATAAACATATTATCAATACGTACCACAAATACAATAGTGGGGATGGCTATGAAGATCAAGCAATTTCCAGGGTAAAATATGTAAAAAATATTTTAATTACACATAATTTGGGTTCCTCAACCACTTTAAATCAAAATTACTAGTCACACTGAACATGAATTTACTAGTGGTAACATGAAATTTGCAGTACATACTACCAAATGCGATAGTGGGAATGGCTATGAAAATGAGGGAAATTATGGGGTATAACATGTAACCATTATGTAAATTACATGTCAATTAGGTTCCTTAGGCACCTTAAATGCAGGAAGACCTAACCTAACTTCGCGATATATGAATTCAGGTGGAGATTTTTGCAGACACGACATAGTGTGTTACGAAAAGCATATGTAATCTCGCATCGGGTAGTCCAACCCTGTGATTCGATTATTGTGACGTTAGGTTTTATTTGGAGTTGGTCTGCTGCATTTTACATGACTGGCAGCAAAAACACATAAGCCCTTTAATTAACACACACACATTACTACACAGTACAATTCACTACACTTTATACATTTCCATGCTAAAATCCAAATGTATTACGTTACTCATCTATTGAAGCGGCAATCATACCTCGTATGTGATTAATCCTTTATTATAAAGCTGGTGTGGTCGAGGTTACCCAGGACTAGTTGAGTGTTGAATTGCCTAGCGCCATAACCCAGTGGAAAGTTAATGATGATAGTAGTTTGGTCGATGGCCCAGGGGCCCTGGATATCTCCGTCAGTTTGTTGATGATGATATCACGTACTTACTTTTGCACTATTTATATCTTATGACGATACTGTAGGCCGTCTCGTACACCTGAAATATACTATGAAATTGTGGGTGATGCTACAAAGGGTGTAGTAACCTACAATGATTTGACACAGATAATTTGGTAAAGCGGTTTGTTTACTATTCTGACTACAGGTCATGAAAATGGACCCAGCACTTACGGCCTGCTGGTGACCTCAGCGTGAAATAACACGGTATTATGTTGACATGTAATTGCGTTAAGCTATAAGGTGAGAGGGCGGGTGATTCTCCCCTCGGTACTTAAAATAAATAAAAGAAATGTTCTGGGTGATATAGTTAATATTGCAGTAAAGTGATTACAGCCTAAATGATGTTACCGAGGGAGCTCGCGGAGCGGACGACCAACACCACCAGTCTGGCTCGAGTGCTGAGACGAAATGGCCGTGTGACCTCGGTTTCCGTCACGAGAGGCGAGAACCGAAGTCAAACGGCGAATGTTAAAACATAACATTTACACTATGTGATACAACTGCAATGGTGAAAAATAGTATAAATTAGGTGAACACATTGATGACACCCCCATTTATTAACAAATGTCTATTAAGTTTGAAGTTATGAAGTTGACAGGGCTTGTCACCACACTCAATGTCTCTAATTGAACCATGCCAAAATTCTCATGGCATACTATCGTTATTTTAATATTAATTAAAAGGCTTTTTAATTAATATTTTATCATTCTTTCCATTTTTAAAAGTGTTCTGTGTATGTATTCTCTTTTTCAGGCAGTGGCAAAGACTCACTATGAAATTATTAAAAATGCTCTAAAAATTATTGCCACCTGATTTTTATCACTTTTTTGTATGTCAGTATAAACCACAATTCTCGTCTTGCAAAATTCAATGTATTTTCAAGAGCTCATGTTTCATTTCATTTTTTTTTTGTGAAAGGATATTCTGTTTTGGCCAGGAGCGGTAACTTACTATAGGTAATCTCCCTTTTAGAAAACATAGTTGCTCTTATATAAATACATGTTAAATATGTTATTAGGTTTTGTTGTAAAAAGTGTTTGAATTTCACTACCTGCGATGTGTCTGAATTTCACTGGCTACAGTATTGCCAGGTGGCTGTCTCCTGAAAGGATGGTCAAGTTCACTTGGCGAAAGGGTGTGGAATGCCATGCTCGATTGCTGTTAACACAATATAACACTCCCCTGATTGCAGCTGTGAATGTGGTAACAGTGTTTAATGTGTTAGTAAAACTGCTGCATAATACTGGCGACACTTTGGGGCTCTTATCACTACACCTTCAGCCTACAAGTTAGTTCAACGCCAC
This sequence comes from Clitarchus hookeri, assembly GCA_002778355.1. Classification (NCBI taxonomy): domain Eukaryota; kingdom Metazoa; phylum Arthropoda; class Insecta; order Phasmatodea; family Phasmatidae; genus Clitarchus; species Clitarchus hookeri. The sequence continues at coordinate 287,265 of NQII01000190.1, read as the reverse complement.
TTGGTGGTGTGTTTCATCGTAGGGGGTGTTGCGAGCCGCTACGTAAGGACGACCAATTGCCAGTGCGTCCAACTGCTGTGGCTTTGGGATAAACACAGTTTCGGATCGCCTACCTATTGATTAAAAGAGTTACCTTTTGTAATAAATGAGTAGGGTGGTCTCTTGAATTACGTAATCCTTGTCGGCAAGAAGGTGCAAGTCGCGTTCTTGTCAACCTGCACTACGCACTGTTGGCCTGATGTGATTGGTGCGACCCGGTGTAGTTGGTGTAGTTGTTTTGACTGCGGCAGTCAGAGTGAGCAAAAGGAGCTCGTGGATGCTTGGTTCACGTCAAAGCACGACACATTACCACATATTCAATCTGCCGAAACACCACAGACACTCAAATTTCCGCAGAATTATTATTTTAACACTTCGCATGGACACAATGGCACAGAAACACTCGTTTTTCGTACAATAATTTGTTTTAACACATCAAACATTATGAATTGCAATAAAACATGTGTAACAGCAATCGTAAAACACAAACCTCCGCAAAATCAAATTTATACAGTACACGGAATTTGCGCACATTCCCAGCATACAACTGTGATGTAAACCAAAATCGATACACATATGTTTCCTTTCTGTGTGTATCATTGGTCAACTAATGTATTGGAATGTATCATTGTGATAAATATCAACTGTTTTTAAACACCATCTGTGTTCGTCTTTTTGTATGATATACTATATTTTACGCCTGTTGGCTAAGTGATGTTGGGTAAAGGAAAGTTTTGAGGGGTGGTGGAAAACATTTTTAGGTTGATTGTGGGTTTGGATACCCGACTAGGCACCAGGCACCGTCGGCAGGCAGTGCCAATTGTTGCTGCTGGTGATGGTCTCAGTGTACAGCAGGCAGTTCACTCGGACATACGTAGTCCCTGTGTGAAATGTTGGTAGAGAACCTCGCTCCTGATTCATGGAGAATACTGTGGGCCTATTCGGGCTGAACCACACACCTTAAACTGGAAGCTCTGAGTTGATCATACTGGTTGTGAAGTAAATTATGTGAAACTGGGTTAATGCAGGTTATAGGGGACCAATACCCCAAAACGCCCGAATGTAGTGCTTAAAATTAAAGAGACAAACTCTGAAAAACTTGCGTCTAATTACTTTTTCACAGAAACACTTACATCACTTAAGGTGAATACTTTACATGGACTCTGGCCTGCAGCCCGCCAGATAGGCAAGACTGCGAAAAATGCACACCAGAGTGAATTATTGGTGCATTAAAATTCCCTGGGCGATGCTATTCCTGGGGAAGAAGGGGTGGCTTCTCTGGGTGCAGTAAGAACAAGTTCCAGTAAGTTACATTAGTCTATTGCAGCTAAAAGTGATTGCCGCGAAAATGTGAAAGCACCCAGAGTTAGAGGCGGAGCATGCCGAACTATTGAGATACCCAACGGCGACTGAATCTGGCGAGCAATCACGGCGTGAACTTGAGTGACAAACAGGCTAGCACTGCACAACTTTCTTCTTGTCTGTAAGGTGCAACAATTAAAAGGACATGGACACTTGCATGATAAAGTAATAAAATAAGTACATAAATAATCCCTGAATAAAAACAGTTACAATCTGCACTTAGATGGTATGAAATGGGGGTAAAAATTAAAATAAGTACATAAATAATCCCTGAATAAAGACAGTTACAATCTGCACTTAGATGGTATGAAATGGGGGTAAAACAACTTAGCTGAAAAATATGTGAATTTGAGAATTAAAAAATAAAAACCCTAAATTGCTAGTAGGGGCGTGTCTGAAAGTTTATGTTCTTAAAGTGTCTTTATTTATTTTCAAATACTTGCTTTTTAATTGCCCTATATATTGTATATGCCGGATCTGCCATAATGCACCGTCGTCTACGCGCTTAGTTGTGTGTTTGTATGAGGTTGCTCTGTACTAGTCTGCATTTTCACACACTCGCACTGCACTTTTGTCGGCACTCACGGTACGGTTTTATATACATTGTGCGGTTGATGCGTTAGGGGTGCGGCATGGCAAACCGTCTGGAGGGCAGGACACTGTCGTGTGCCAATATATATGTGAATTTTTTGTACTAATAATATGGTTTGTAGTACAATGCTCTCGTTAAAAAAGGCAAGGAAGTCTTGACAATTTCATTAGAATTAAGTGATATTCCGACATTGCAAGAGACCCTGGGTTTATACCTGAATAAACATAGCGCTTCGATAAAAACAAACCTTGTGACATACGTTTTGTAAAATACGTTTCATTTCCAGAGGTGAAATGAATGAAACCAAATTCTGCGGCCCGAAAGAAATATATTTTAATAAATTTTACATTTTTTACCGTATATACACTCTGATCTTGGTGACTTTGCTCATTATCACATTTCTTGCTATTTACATAAAATTACGGTAAGCCCCAAGAAAATTCGTATTATGGGAGATTAGTTATGACGATATATACCATTTGCAGGTATTATTTTCTCGATTTTTGAAAAATTCATTGTCCTTTTTTAAAACGAAAAATTTTTTCCAAATCCTTAAGTTTTTGTAGGGTCTCTTTTCTGGCTGTGTATTCTCCCAGTTTGCCATAATTAAAAAAAAAAGTATTAACATTTTTTTAGAATTGTGTTTATTTACGTGATGGCGTTACGTGAAGTAAGTTTTCTTGCTTCTGTATTTGAATCATATTTGTATGAGTTGTATATAATTTCCCGTTGTATGCATTTTTGTAATGTAGCCGTTGGTTAGTAATAGGAAATATTTAAGCCGAAGATATAAGTGATATTGACACCTGTTTTTACTCTTTGTTACATTTTTTGAACTTTCCAAGCCAGTTCGTAGACTTTATATCCGGGCTGGTTAATTCTGAGAAACATACATATTTAGATTTATCTTGTAGGTGCAGTTTTGGAATTGGAATATTTATACATACGCCAATTACAATATTATTTTGTAAATTTTAGGTTATGTGTATTTCCTTGGGTAGTTATTCATAGTAGCGGCTTTTCTAAAGGAAACGTACACCCACAAAAAATACAAAAATATCCCAATTTAACATTTGTCCATCCAATTTCGTAATATGTGCTCTTTTAACCTAACTTTACGTAACCCCACAATGAGTGAATTACTATTTTATATTTTTAATCCAACCCACAATTTTATTCTAATCTAATATGTTAGGGTTTTAATAAAACATGCTGGAAGTATATGAATTAACTCTCCAAGGTAGGCGGCTAGTACAATTTCACTGTCCTCGGTCAATTCAACTACTTTTGTGTACCTTACCTCACTCGACAAAACACCATGAGATATTAAAACGTCCAGGCAACATCCACCAATTAGCCGACTATTACGTACAGAAACACTCGTACTAGCACCCTCCATTCTACAATGACAAGCCTTTACACTGTCCCGTTCGGACGTCGCAAACCGCGCACACAATATTCCACACAGCGAACTGCACTGTATGTCATACCATGGTGTACTACATTCTTGTACGTCATCACGTCCGCTGCCAATATGTGGCGTTCAAACAGCATTACGTGGCTGTTCAACATGGCGTTAGACTTAAACAAAGCGGCCGAACTCCTCGTATTTTAACTGTTTCATTTAGTACGTTCTACATATTTTACCATTACACCCTCTTCAATATTAAAAAAGGTAAGCTGTGCAGAACCCGTTTATGTTACTTTTGTGGGTGTACTATGTTTCCTTCAGAAAAGCCCCTATTCTCAATATTTACTGTTTGTGATATGGTAAGTATTTTTATTGAAGTTATCAGAAATGGTTTTTGAGGTTTATATGGACAAATATGCATATTGTAATTATGATGGCCATGGTACAATTTTATTTATAATAAATTACTTCCTTCATTTGTGCAGAAAATTTGTAAATTTTCTTGGTAATTATGAAAAGTAGGGGCTGATATGAAAAAAAAAGTCTGACTAGTATGAATATTGTAGAGCGCACACTCCCAGTTGATAAAGAGGGGTTACAAAGTGCTGCATTTTCATGTGTAAGTGTTACCCTGATCTTCACAGCAACTTGGTGTTTCATTTTCTCAGTAATACTGTACATATTGCAGAAACCTGAGGACCACCGTCGCAAGTGGGACCGAGATGAGTACGAGCGGCTCGCGGCAGAGAGGATCCAGGAGGAGCTCGAGGCTCAGGAGAAGGCGAAGCAGAAGGCTCCTCCCATCAAGCGGGAGCTGCTGCGGCAGCGCGATTACCGCGTGGACCTGGAGTCAAAGCTTGGCAAGAGTGTCGTCATTACCAAGAACACTCCATCCTCACAGACTGGAGGGTTCGTTATCTCTGCACACCTGCTCTTACAAGCAAAATGATGTTATGAACTGTTAGATTTTAATCCTGTCTGAGAATCTCCATCGAGACTTGATTTATAATGTAGTTCACTTTCGTGTTAGCACCTGTTAAGTTTGCTGTGTAACTGTGGTGGAGTTGAATGGAAACACATTTTTTGTAGCTGCTAATCCTCTACCGAAACAACGGTCAATACTTAGCTTGAATCTCTGGTACTGAATGATAAGTATATAAAATGCTTACTGTGTTCTGAATTATACTTTTGAACTGAATCTTAATATGTATGGTTGAGCCATTACTTAGAGGGTTACATTTATTTTGAACTGTTACCATGACTAGAACTCATGTTTATTTAAACTATATGATTTGACTTTACATACCGTAAACCAGGGTTACTTTGTACCTGCTGGGATAAATTTGTACTATTCAAAATGTTTTATTTTATTTCATTTGGTAAGGAAATAGAAAACATTTTCTGGGTAAGTAACATTCAAAATTTAAAATACACAGCTACAGTTCACTTTTGCTTTTCCAAATGTTATCAGGACCAAAATTTTGTGTAGTAAAAAACCGGCAACTACAGGTTGTAATTAACCCCAGTTTACGGTATTAGTAAATCATGATTGAGGTGTTGAAAGTTTCATGTTTCTATCATTTGTATGGCTGTGTACATAGCAATGGCGAGAGGTGTTCTGTGTGTGTGAAGTAGGTGCATTGTTTTCACCAAAGTGATTTTTGATTGAGGAAAGTTAGTTGGTACGGAATTGTTTAATCTGACCAGATATGTTTAATCTGTTTTTCCAAACTTAATCACCACCCAATCAAAACTGCCTTATTTTGCCATAGTTATTGCGCAGTATAAATAACTTCAAACATTTTAAATAAAAGTTTTTGTTGTAATAATAAGTTTTAATAAAAATTTGCTAATGTTTCTTATGTTTCTGATGCAGAACAGTTACATTTCATAGCCATGCTATATCTACACTATCCATGAGCTTGTTTTTCTGGACCTGTCTAATGCTCATACCATGTACATTTCTTGCCATTAATACTTTTGTACATTCGTCAACGTTGATGCTTAGTCCGTAGGAAAGTATGAGCTATTCTGTGTTTTTAGTCGATCTGTTTCGCAGAGCTCTATCACATTTGTAGGTATGTTTTTGGGAAAAATCTGTCTTTTTTTTTTTTTCAGATACTACTGCAATGTATGTGACTGTGTTGTAAAGGACTCGATCAACTTCCTGGACCACATCAATGGCAAAAAACGTGAGTTCACTTACTGTTGATGTTTTTTGGCTGACATGATACAACACATCATAATGTAATTACATTAAAAATTGTGGGTGTGTATTTTGCTCTCAAGAGGCGTGCGTACCTGACACTCAAACTGTGCTGCACCATGTTAGAAATAGGTATTTGATGCAAGTATTGATGAACGTGTCACCACTGTCTTTTCTTACGAAAAGAAAACATGCCCCATGGTACTGTCAACATATCGCACATGCTGTATATATTATTTTAGTTGATCATATTAAAAAATGTATTTTTCAAACTGCTGTATTTTAATACATACTGCCCGGACACATGAGAAACTGCAATGGAAACCTGTATTAAACTTTGCTACAGAGTTTCCATTGTTATAATTTAGGGTTGCCAAGTAGATGTAGCATAATGAGAACACTACACATCAGTTGAGATTTGGGCGGCTCTTAATAGCAAGGTCTTGAGATCCAATGAGAGTGATTGAGGTGAGTATGGAGCAGCGCCTGAATGAAAAGGCAGGGGAAACGGGAGATCCCCGAGAAAACCTGCCGACGAGCAGCATTGTCTGGCACAATTTCCACATGTGAGAATCCAGAGTGGCTCAGCCGGGGATTGGACCTGGTTTGCCTTGGTGGGAGGGGAGCAGGCTAACCGCTCAACCACCGCAGTTCCTACCATATTAGAGCCTAGTGCATTGCGGTGATGGTGCACTTGATGCGCATGGCAGTGTCGCCCTTATCTCTCATTCACTTCTCGGCTTCAAATGGTTACATAAGCAGGCCTGTTAACACGTGACATACAGTTGAATTAACAAATGAGTGTCTGTATGATGAGAAACACTCGAGCATGAGGCAACTGCCGGAACGGTGGCTTGAGAAATGAGGAACCAGGAATGGTGGCCACCTAGCATCGAGGGTATGAAATGTATCAAAGCTTGCAATGCAGAAACAACGCGTGCTAAGCCGAGGTCAGCTGAAGCACTTGCAAAGAACTCGTTAGTCATCGGACAATGTCTGCCACATTTCCATTGTGACACACACCTGGTTACCATCTTGAGCTCGGGCTGGATTGCAGTTGAGGAAGGCACACACGCTACACACACTTCCACCAATAGCCCCAAAAGTATACTGCGTGCAGAATATGGTCTATTTGTGGTTACTTCCAACTTCCTGAAGCCCTGCTGAAGTTTCTACTTTCGGGCTTTTTCTCTCCGCATGTAAACATTTGAAGCTTAACTAAGAGTAGAAAATTATACCGAAAGAACAGTGCACCATATTTGTGTGCATTCAATTTGATGTTATTTTGCTTGAGAACTATTTATTACTATGTATTACTAATACACCTATTTTTATCTGTTTATTATTTATATTCATTATAATTAAAATACTATTTATAGAAAAAATTTAAGTAAATGTTCTATTTAATAAAAAATGTGACACTTTTTATGTTAACAGAAGTACAAAACACATGTATTACATGATATACTTAGGAAACAGCCTGATAAATCATATATGGGGTGATTTTTAAAAGGTTTGTTTTAATAAGTATGAAGATACTGTAAATGGACTGTATATGGAATTTTGAGTGATACTGATGTCACAATTAGGGCTGAGCCGATACTGGTACCGATATATCGAAACCGACCGATATCGTAATTATCGGAATTGTTCGCAATTTATGTTTAAATCATCGATATTATAACCAATATTTTGCCCTAGGAATTTAAGATGATACTGTTTTCAACTTGCCATAATTGGAGTGGCTTAGCTCACTATTTAGTTTTATTAAAATAGTAACTATTTTTAAATTGGTTTTTACCAAATTACTTAACTGGCTGTGTTTAATTCTAAAGCAAAATTAGGCTCGTTTTGCATTATTATTTACAAAACATGTATACAACAAAACAATAGTACCCACCATTTGCGTTTACTGAATTTTATCTCTGTAGGTAAGCTTGCTGCATGAACAAAAATTAACATTTAATCAATGTAACACATATTTAATATTAACAATAATTAATATTTACGATTACCTCCATAAATATTTTGTCTTAGTAGTTTCATGTCCAACCGCGAACACGGCGGCGCATAAAAAAAATTATGTAATCTTGTAATGTTGGTTACGTGCTGCACATTACTGCTGCCTAACAGCGCTATTCCGACAGTTTGTCTTTTTTTTTGTTTGTTTCATTGGTTTGTTTGCTGTAGTAATATGACGGTGTTATACTGTGTACCATATAAGAAGGCCACATTTTTGACAGTTGACAATCGCTGTGTCTTTTCGTTTATGTATCCATTCGCCATCAACAGGCGTGTCAAGAATAGGCTTTGATGTGGCGAGTCAGCGCGTCCAGGAGGTGCTGCTCTGTGTGGCAATTGGTGAACTGCTTGGGTGGCGCTGCATTCGTAAACGGAACTTGGTGGACGTGTGTAGGGTCGTTCGTAAACGCGGTACACGAAATATATGTTACTTTAAAAATTATACAGAGCTCGCGGGAAAATAAAAT
>NQII01000190.1:262996-279117 GCA_002778355.1 Clitarchus hookeri | reverse complement strand
GGGATATGGATAACAGATGGCACGGAAGGGCATATTGCAAATGATGGTGCGCTTTTAACTCACAAGATGGCAGCACCTGGTTTGGATTTTTTCGTCACATTTGGATACGTATCGTTTTATTGTGAATCTCATTTTGAACACCTATACATTACTATTTTATCACGAAGTTTCGTTTCTAAAACTAAAAGCTGCTGTTTTATGACCACGTAAAATAAAATGTATTAATTAATCTACGAACTCTTTCTTATCCGCGTATCTTCTGCTTGTGTGATGTGCTTCGGCACTGCTCTCAGAATAGCCAACGTAATATTAACTTTTGTTCGTTCGTGCATCAGCTGATACAGGATTTTGTAAATGGCAGGTTATTTGTTTTCAATATATTAAGTTGCCACTCACTGACTGTCAGAAAGTGGCCTTCTTATATGAAATGAACTATAGGTTAGGGAACGAACGTGGTGAAATTATTTACGTGCGCCAGCAAAAAAAAAAACAAATAATATGGCTGGAAGGAAAAGTGACGTGTGGAATTTTTTTGCCCTAAGCAACACGAATGAATGCAAATGTTTGGTTCCGAGAGGTGGTACATCTTCGAGGTCGTATAGTACTACAAACTTAAAACTGCACCTTGAGTGTACGCACCCTTTGAAGTAGAAGAGCTTGAAACTACAACAGTGGCCTGTTGTACAACTCTCAACACAACTTTCTGGCAGATAAAACGCACCTAACCATGCTATAATTGCGAGTACTTCACAAATTTCATATAACGATTGTGTGGCTACATGTTTATCTAGCCCTGATGTAAACAGGTCTAAACCGAAATTTCATAATGTGTATGAATTAATGGAAAAAAGTAAACCTTATCCTTCATCACATGCCTGCACTGTGAAAATAAATAGTCTCATTGGAAAAATCATTTGCACAGACCTTTTACCATTTAGTGTTGTGGAAAACAAAGGTAGGTTGAATACTACAAATACGTTATATGCATAAGTCATGTGTGCATCAAATCTTACAAATTTTTTACATCAATTTAGATTATTTTTGTCTTAAAAATATGCTTAATTACAGTAAGTGGTTGCTATATTTTTATTTATCTTAATCGTTTGGCCTATCACCGAAACAATAAAAACAAAGACAATTAAAATTTTCTTTAACTAAATGTTTTAAAAATAAAGTTTTTAATTTTTTGAAACATGAAAAAATGTCATTTTTCTTTGTCAAGGCAGTATCAGTATTGGTATCGGCAATATTGGTAAGTTTGTATCTGCAATATCGGAGAAGGCTCAAAAACCATATCGGCTCACCTCTAATAACAATATTAAGGTTCTGGTGGCCGGGGGTTGGAGGGAAGGCTAGGGATCTATGTACACTACATTGTGTACCTTAGCTCACCAATTACCTACTGTTAATCTTTGCTTTTGTTCAAGAACACTGACGTTGGTAGCCAATTTTTCAGTTGTCATATGCGCAGTGTATTCAATCTAAACAGTTGACAGCCATTTGTAAATAAGTGCTAGCACACTAAGTAAACTATACAAAAATCTTTGGTTGTGTGAATGTGTTTTTTTTTTGATACAGAGATGAAAAATATGTCGTGAACATTCATTAAGATGAACCAAAAATTAAAATAAGTTTTGAAGATCTTGGCTGTAAAGAATTTTAAACAAAAACTCTATCTTCTTAGTAAAATTTTTATAATGTGTGGTTAAACTCATAATGGTGTATTATCAAATAAACCTAAAATATGAGATTAGATGTGCATAGAAATACTGTATTAGCATTCCTATTGCATAGATTTCTCTATGCACTGGAAAATTTTCACTTAGATATGACTGAGGAACTAAATTTGCAATCACAATGGAAAATCAGATATGATTTTTATGAATTTGGTTATTAATACAGTATTTACACAGTTCCACAACGTTGTTCAGTTCACTATGGGTTGTTTCATGTGTGTACCCGTGTGACTCTTATATTTCTCATTGGGCCTCACAAAATAAACTGACATAATGGTGTGTTGGCAGGTAATGTGACTAGTATTTGTTCATTAGACTTAACTATATCGTGAACGAATCCTGAGTGGTTCTGTGTGTTAATTGTGTTGTAGTTATGTCAGATAGGAGACTTGGTTGTGATTGTTTGTGCTGCAGATCAGAGGAACCTAGGTATGTCTATGCGAGTGGAGAGGTCGTCCCTGGATCAGGTGAAGAAGAGGTTCGACATGAACAAGAAGAAGCTGGAGGAGAAGAAGAAGGATTACGACATAGAGCAGAGGATGAAGGAATTGAGGGAAGAGGTGAGAGTTCGGGCAGTTTGGGCTCGGAAGCGTTGCTGTGTGGAGCTTGGGCAAACTCCTTGTCACTGCTCCCGCTCATCGCAGACTGTAGCTCGTGTTGTTGTGATAACAGGTTAAGTTCCTGGAAACCACAACTTTGCAGGAAAAACTTTATCAGTAGTTCAATTTTCCCATAAGAGCAATACTGTGTGGTATGTTTGAAGTTAATTAGATTTTAAAAAGGAGACAGAAAACATAAGTACTCTAAGGGTGGTACTTGCAGAGAGACCACACAGGAAAGTCGGACAAACACATTTTTACCATGTAGATGCATGGTCGCGACCTGGGTCAGCTTCTTCAGGCAGCAAGTGATGTCATATGGCAGTCTGTTTTGAGTGGTGGTTGTCAAACAGTGAATCTAGTTACCAGGAGGTGAACTAGGATGAGGCAGGAAATTTGAAATGCAAAATGCGGATGACTGGTTATCTTACGTTTAATCCAGGTAGCTCTCTGGATTTGGTGATGTATGGGTGGGCCAGTTTCCAGCATTGCTGTTCAGCACTGTTATTAGACTAAGATGGTAAGGCCCTCACCACTCAATGTAATTAATAGTCTAGTGGCCCAATCCAGCCATATCTGGTGTTGCTAGTGTAAACAATTGAAGAATGGCAGTAAAAAGCCTCTAGGTAACTGGTAGTACCTAAATTTTATTTTAATATTAAATTTTTAATATTATTTTAATATTAAAAGTGAAAAATACATTGATTTAGTGTAATTAATATGGATTATATATAGTCCGTGCACCACGTCTAGGTAGATGGTTATAAGTACCGCAATTATTTACAGCTTTGTATTAGAGGGTTGAAATGCACTTAAATAGTTGAATAAAAAAATGTGTCTTTGAACTATTTGTCTCTCCTTCTAACTACATCTTATATATTTGATTCTTTTCTAGTACAGTATAACATCACAGTTAATATACACAAATAACAGTGCTACAAGCATCATCAAATGAATGCAATACATTATTTCTTGAAGTGTTGTATGCATCAATTTATTTTCATCTCAAGTATTTCTAATTCACTCATGTTCTCTGTTCTCTGTAGGAGGAGAAGCTAAAGGAATATCGCAAAGAGAAGAGGAAAGAGAGGAAACGCAAGCTGGAAGAGGAGAACGAAGTAATCACAGGGAAAGTAGAGTCTGAATTGGCTTCCATCATGGGCTTCTCTGGCTTTGGCTCATCCAAGAAATAGCATTTATTTTCATTGTCATTAAGACTTGACAATAATACTGTATTCCAAAAAATATTGCGTGCCTGTTGAATTTTTTTTAACTCACTCGAAGCAAATGCAATGTACGGTTTATTGAAAGTATTGTGGGCGAATGATTTCTAGTTAAACTTTACTGTATGTTTAGTTGTGTATTTGACTCTTAAGGTGCCAACCTGTGTGGAGCTGTGTTTTNAGTTGTGTATTTGACTCTTAAGGTGCCAACCTGTGTGGAGCTGTGTTTTATGTCTTTTAGAAGCTTGAAAGCAAGGTTGTGCGTGCCAAGGATGACATTAATGTTTACACCACATGTCTTGCTGCCTGTTTGCGTGAGTCTGTTGAACTGGTGCACAAGATTTTCTTTTCCTGCAGTTTTGTGTGTGCAACTTAAAGATGTGATCCTTTCTTATTGGCGGAAAGAATGCAGAGGAGTTCAGTGCAGTCATTTATACAAATCTCAGCTGCATTCTGTGAGTGAAGAGATTTGGACGGCTCTTAACAGCGAAGTCTTAAGAGCCGATAAGGATGATTGAGGTGAGTATGGAGCAGCGCCAAAATGCAAGGGTGGGGGAAATGAGATCCCCCAGAAAACCCGCTGACCAGTGGCATCGTCCGGCACGATTCCCAAATGTGAAAATCCAGGAGTGACCCAGCTGGGGATTGAACCTGGTTGTCCTTGGTGGGAGGCGAGCAGACTAACCACTCAGCCACTGCGGCCCCTAGCTGCATTCACTTACATTGTTTCTGATCTTGTGCATCGCGATCTGGGGGTAAGGTTGTGTTATGTTCTAATCTGAGTCTTGTCAATGGTACCAAGGGCTGGTGGGCAAAGATGTGTACTGTACCTACAAAACCTTTCTCATGGGCATTAGTCCACAGTGGAACTTGCTTAAAATGTTCATGCATTGTGTTCAGTATTTGCATGTTTTCCCAGATAAAACGTTTAAATGTTTTGGTCTTGCCATTTTTTCTATATGACTAGTTCTTCAAATGTGCATATTTGAGTCAGCCCTGTAAAAAGTAGTATATTTATTTCTACTGTATTTTTTATAAAAAAAATGTACTTGAAACATGTTACTGTGCATGCATGCATGCAACCATTAGGTGGCACCTTAAGTAATTTGGCCTTCAAGGGAGTTTCATCGTAAGTTGTGCATCAACAGGCAAATTGTTATGTCAGATTGTGTTCGTTTATTCAAGCCACGTTGGAATCTGCCAATTTGGTGATTTAGGGTTTACAAATTCGAACATCACTGAACAATGCTGCATGCGCCAAAGCAGGAAACTACGAGCTCATCTAAAAATAATGTTTCATTTTCTGCTTTGCTTAAAGTACCTGCCTCAATTATCGCTTCCAAGTATCGATAAATACTTCTTACGTGAATAAATGCACTGTTATTAAATTTTTCTATTAATGAATTACATACACAAAGTGGTTTTCACATCACCTTTACTATTTTAATACAACATACAAACTCTGTGTTTTTAAATATTACTACCTACATACAATATAACATAAGGATCTCGTATTTTGCATTTTTAATGTGCACTTTGCTTTTCACCTAATAGATACTGGTTCTGGTACATATCTGGCTTCAGTGAAAACATGGAAAATAAAATGAAAATAAATAACAGCAGATAACTCTACACAACTACATAGTTGGGGATTTAGTGTGCTGCTCCGCCTCAGTAAATTGTGACTCTAAAATCCTCTAATATTTAGTTCCTAAAATTTGGTCATATGGTTGATTTAATAACGTAAATAGACTCGTAGTTCTTTCAAATTTGGCTTCACCGTGTCATTTGTAAGGAAAGGAGAATTTTCTGGAGACTGCAGTCCTGCAAGAGAATCAAGCCACTTGCTGTGGCAGACTCAACTGTAGGATGCTCATGATAAACGGAGCACTTTTGGAAGCCCTGCTTGAGATTTACTTGTATGCAAGATTTGTATTCTTCCACTGGTACGTTGTTAACATTAACGTGAACCTGATCACTTAAGTCATGTATCAGTCAAGAAAAACTAAAATTACTAGAGAAATAAAAATTTAAGAATTTTTATATTTATTAAAAAATGAAAGCCAAACAGATTATTTTAGTATTCACAAATGTTTACCTAACACTTGTAATTCAACGTTAGTGCTTAGAACTACAATTCCTCCGTTTGATGTGGCTGCTAAAATACATGCAGGTAGTGGCAGTGACATTTTTTCAGATGTTGATTTCAAAAGTGTTCAGTTATTTTATTACAAGCAATACTAAATGCATTGCAGATTTGCAGTCGTGTTCTCTGTCCAATCACCATATTTACCCAAACTTTTGAGAGGTTTGAATGGATTTCAGGTGTAGTATTTATATAGTATGTTATTAAAAGCAAAGATTTTGCCATGTTAAAACCTTTATGTAAGTGCCAAAATTAAATAATCTTGCTGAATTACATGCCAACATCATTTTTAAACAAATACGTGGTTATTTTTATTTAAACCTAAGTAAAAATGTAAGGAGTCATTATTTTCAAAGTTTTTGAGCTAATACGTTAGTGGGTAAATATGGTAAGTGGTTAATATGATTCATTTTGTTTGGAATGATTGCACTTGTCATAAACACAATGCCTGTGACGTTGAGTTGTTACCCTGCAGTAGGTTGTTACAAAACATTGCAGAAATGTATGCTTCATATAGCAATAAAACTTGTCGGCAGATTCTAAATATTATTAAATGAATTTTAGAAAATGTAATTAGATGAATGTTAGGAAATGTAATTAGATGAATGTTATGTTACTTGAAATTATAAGATATTTGTAAAATCCTTTTGGTTTGAAATATAAGTTTGATCAGGTAATCTTTTGGTGAACTGACAATGGTTGAAAATGTGTAAAGGTAATTGCCAATGAATTTTGCTGCTTATGTAACATATAAATGTAATACCAAAGTTTTTAAATTCTAAGGATATCAAATTCAATTAATTTAAAAAAAATGCTATTCTAGTGTTTTAGAATTTTATGGTCTCTTGAATTTGTGCAGTACCACTTGGCAGGTAAGACAAATGAATAAGAATATTCGCAAATTGATAATTGATTTCTAANACTCGCAAATTGATAATTGATTTCCAATAAATGGAAACACTGAAATTTTAGTCAAATAATTTATTTAACAAAATGTTTACTCAACAACTGCAATTACAGATTCATTCTTCATATAGCAAGTAACCTATTCACAATTATTTAACTTTTAAAGTGCATTGACAAAAACTCAGTCAGTCAATTATTTAGGTAAATCATCTAATTCAAGTAATTTGAGAAAAAATTAAAAAATCCCAAAATATGCCAGCTGTGCAGAGAAATGAAACTACTGAAAAGGGCAGATCTACAAAGCAATCTCATACATACTGCTAAAAAAGTACCCAAATAATACAAAAAAAAATGAACACGTAAAAATATATTATAAAAAAATTACATGTAGCATGAGAGAGAAGAGAGAAGAGAGAGGAGAGAGAAGAGAGAGAGAGCGCGCAGGACACCTCGTCGAACCCGTCGTATTACATTTAGTATTATACTAGGCACAGATTTTGTTGGTTTCTCAAGAACAGTCGACCAGCGATGCTCCTCCCACTAGCTGGTGCCAGTAGCCTATCACAGCTGTGCGTTGTTGCCTAGTTCGCAGTGTTACAGTGGCCACAGTGAGTCAAGCAATATGTTTCTCAGAGATGCTTAGAAAATCGTGAACAATTTCATTAAAATTCACCTAATTTTTGCAGTACACTTATTTTGCAGAATAAGTATGTTGAAATCATAAGTCTGTATCTTTATCTGTTCATGTTTTACATTATTAAGGAATGTGCATGACAGCTGGCCTAAACTTATAGCAATTTTGGTAATAGAGAGTAATATTTGTTCTTCACTTGAAAGGAAACCATATTTCGTACATTTATCTAAATGTGCATTCCTTACTTTCGAGCAGACGATAACGAGGTCTTGCTCCTGCTTAGTCGATACAAGATAATTTGTATCACTCCACCCACTGTTGACTAGCGTTTTGCCCCAGTACAGTAACAGGCTTCAAATGATACTTACTGTTTTTTATATGTTTGCATGTACAGTTTTCATTAAAAAAATTTTATACTAAGTAAACCTTGTGCTTGAACGGGTAATTGCAAAAGGAAAATGGTTCACATACAAAGTGGATATATAATATTTGGTGCACAATTTTTAATGCTAAATTATTAAAGAATTTTACAAAATAAATAGTTAAAACAAGTTAACACTGTGACAGCAAGAGCAGGTATTTTTTTGTTATAATAAATAGAATGGCAAGTGGAAGTTTGTAATGGGCAGGAATGACATTCCAACTATGTGGACAGGGAAGAGAAGTTTGTGCTGCCAGTACCTGTTACAGCAGGAAGATGAATAATTTTTCCAATGTTACATGCAATGTTAAGTAAATTATAATTATTACACTCACATCTAATAGAACTTGCTAATTTGTAAGTTTAAGTTGATTCAATTACTGCACATGTAGTTGAAGCAAATGTGCATTTAGTTATTTTAACTTCCACTTCATGTAAAGAAAAAATACGTAGGTTTTTAAATGGTGAAATGCTGTGTATCTCAATTGTTTTAAGATTTTTTGTATAAAGTGCAAACTGAAATTCAGTACTTTGGTGGTTTTTCATTTAAGATATGTAACCTGTCTCTTTAAAGAACTTTCTTCATAAATCCTGTAAGACCTATGAACGTCTATAATTTTGAAGGGGCTAGTTGCCAACAGTTTTTATAAAGTTAACTGAAACATGATATTATGTAGTCGCCTCTCGATTCTAAAACCACTGGAATAACGACCCTCTCGAAATAACAACCCTTTTCCTGGGAACCATGAGAGGTATTAGAATCGAGTTTACTGTATCAGTTTTCAGTTATACTTTTTAATTTATTCAAATTTGAATTATTTCGTAGCACATATAACAAATTTCATTTTAAAACAGTTTTTCTCTATGAAATTTTATAGGAAAGTAAATATTAACACAATTGGTTAACTGCTGTAACATCATAATAGTGAATCCACAGTATGTTATCCGAGCAAGAAAGGCAAGGGGCTAAGATAGAACCCACCTTGGATTGTTGGTGGTATGATGTGATCATAACTTTCATCGACATAATTGTTATTATTCTTTTTAAATCTCCTTGGTAGTTTTATTTAGTGATAAAAAGATTAAAAGAGTAATCATATTTTCTCTATGGTGTTAAAAAGACAGAAAAATGAAGTGAATTAAAATAAGTGTGTTTAAAGGAACAAGGTATAGTGTTCTGTGTAGTAAGTAATCGAAAACAAGTGATCTAGCAATTTATAAATATGAAAAATGGAAAACATAAAATTTAGTATTAGACATAGTCTATCTGATCTACGTGGAAGTACAAAGTATGTGCGCTCTTGTGTGGCATAACGGGGGCAATAAAAGTCATCGAAGGAAGTTTAACAAGACCAGAAGTCCCAGGTCCGAATGTAAACCAAAGGAGGTAACTTTCCATAATGTTAATTTTGATAAATTCAAACAAGTTGATAGTATTGCTTTACTAGTGTTTACTACGTACACACATGACTGAAGAGAGACTGGAGAAAGTCATGAGATTTTCAACAGCTCGTGAAGTGTCGTTGAAACTTCACAGACTATTTGATGGAATAGTGAAGCTAAAATATATGATATCTGCTTGAAAGTTTTCAGTTCTAAGAAAGAAGGTAATGATGATATAGCTGCCACACACATCAAAATTAAAAAATTTGTGGAATTCGTTGCCTAAGGAATTGGCTAAGAATAAAGTGTGTCAATGTGAACTTCCAAGTATGTTATTGGTTTGCAAAAATTCTGAACACTTTGCCAGAAGAATTTTTTTCTTTAAAAGAAAGGTGGATGTTAATAAATAAAAATGAAAACTGTTGAAAATCTCTCAAATCAATATGTGCTTATGGAAAACCTCTAATAATAAAGAGCACTTAAGTCATGCCATGAGACTTTGGCTGTAAATATGAAGACAGCTAATAATAAACCAACATCTGTAAATTTAGAAAGAGTTGTCAAGTCTAGAATTATTTGTTATTATTGTAAGGGAGTTGGAGAGAGAGTTGAAAAATGTCAGATGCTGATGGAAGACCACATACAACTAAACCATAAAATAATATAGACACAGCCAGGGTTAGCATGTCTCTTATGACCGCGATTGCATGCCTACAGTGATAAACATAATTGGTATATACATAACGGAGCCACTAAACATGTCACAAATCAGAAGAATAGGATATGTTCACATATTTTCAAAGGTTTGACATACCACACAGTGTCAAAACATCTGATGGAAACACTGTTGAAGCTGTAGGCAAGGCCACGATTGTAATAGAAGTTTATGTCAATGGACATATCAAGAAAATGTAACTGTGATGATTGGTATGTTCCAAAGTTAAGTAGAAATTTATTTTCAGTTTTAGCTGAGTAAGATAGAAATGCAGATAGTGAGTTTATTTCTACTATGGAGAAGTGCTATTTTGGAATTAATGGAAGTCCAAAGTTTGTTGGAACTCGAAGTTTATATGGTGGCTGTTGAATATATATCACATTTATTGAAACAATTTTTGTATGGTAGTTGATGTAGCCATACTACTGTCACACGTAACAACTTGATAAAAAAATGTCCTTGGATGAAACAATTCTTAACATACCGCCCACCGAAAATGGTACAATTTCTACACTTCAAACAGNAAAAAAATGTCCTTGGATGAAACAATTCTTAACATACCGCCCACCGAAAATGGTACAATTTCTACACTTCAAACAGTTAACACAATACGCTGGTAACTAATAATTAGGAATAAAAAAAAAAATTACATCCACTTGTAACTACACCACAAGGCAAAGTGAGATTATACAACACAGGCGATCTAGTTTAGGGGTAACTGACAAATCTCTGTCACAGGTCTTTGCATAATTCCATTTGTGGTCCTTAGAGTAACTACTCTCACAATACCTTCTGTATCAGGATGAGTCTTCACAATTCTTACTGTTTGTGTCCTTCACCAATACTAGCATACCTTCCTTTACNACCTTCTGTATCAGGATGAGTCTTCACAATTCTTACTGTTTGTGTCCTTCACCAATACTAGCATACCTTCCTTTACGTCTGGTTCTGGAATATTCCATTTTGTCCTTTGATGCAGTGTGTGAAGATACTCAGCTCCACGAGCTGCCTGCGATTCAAGCGGTTATTCGTCACTGTCAACAGGTTTTCTTCAGGTAGGCCAACAAGTAGTGCACCAACTAAAAAGTGGCCATGAGTCAGAATGTCAAATTCCGATGGATCAGTAGAAAGAGGGCAAAGTGATCGGGAGTTCATTATGGCAGAAATTTCTGCTAACAAGATTGACAACTCCTCAAATGTAAGAACTTGTAATAGCCACCTCCCATAATCCTCCAAANTAACAAGATTGACAACTCCTCAAATGTAAGAACTTGTAATAGCCACCTCCCATAATCCTCCAAAATGAGGGGTCGCAGGAGGGTTAAAGTGCTACCTGATGTTCAGTTGAATGAGTTGTGTTTGAAGAGTTGTTAATTAGTTCTGCAAACAAGGTTTGGTACAGCTCTCTCAGGTGCTGTGCTGCACCAACATAATTTGTACCTTGGTCAGAATATGTCAGCAGGGGTCACCCTAAGTGATACAAATCGCTTAAGAGCTGCAACAAAGGCATCTGTGGAAAGTGAAGAAACCAGCTGCAAATGCACCGCCTTGGTGGACAAGCAGATGAACAAGCATAGAAGTTGTCTTTCATATCTTGGCTGGTTTGGTTACAAATGGTCCACCAAAATCCACGCCAACCTTTAAGAATGGACGAATCTGACAAAATCTGGATTCTGGCAGACTTCCCACGAGAGGTGCATGCGCCTTGGGACTGCACTTAAATCAACGAACACATTTGTGTATCTGCTGTAAAATGATGCGCCGAGCACTTAGAATCCAAAATTGTCTTGGAATTAGGGAGTGGGTAGTTTGCGGTCCTGCGTGCAAGAAGGCAACATGAAAGAAATAAATTATTAAAATTACCAAATTACACTTCACTTAAGGACAAATGTTGGGATCTGCCGCCCACCCTGACAACACCCTGAGTATCAAGAAAGGGGTGCAAACTTCTAAGAGTACAGGAACTTTCACCACTTTGAAGTAGCTTAATATCATCTGAAAGGTAGTATTGTTTCACAAACAAACCCCAATAGACCAATGCCGATTGAATTTCTTCATATGTCAGGACGACATACGATATAATTTGTTGGAAGACAGTGCCAGTATGAGAAGGTGTTGTTAATCAGACTGCTGTAATTAGTATTCATACATCGTCTGTTCTGTTTTCCCATGAGAAGATGAAGTTCGAGCTTGGAGATGAAATATGGATTTATAGGAAGTTAATTGGTGCAATTGGAAATTTGTATTTTCTTGGTCATGTAGAGCTTGTGTATAATGCATTGTGTAGACTTGATAACAAATTTAGTAGTTTAAAATAAAGTGCAAATTAAACTGTAAATACCCAAATTAGTTTTGTAATGTATTGTGTAAACGAGAATGTAAATACAGTAACCAGATAGTGTGAGTGATTTAGTAGATAAGAAAATAGCCAGTGACAATGTAAACAGAAAATAGATAATGCGGATAGGTAAATATAAGGCATTAGCGAGTTAATGAATATGAGAATTGACTGCGTGGACAAGAAAATTGACAATATAAATGAAAAAGTGAACAGTGCAGTGTAAATGAAAACGCTGACAGTTTAAACGAAAGGATGGACAGTTTAGAGAATGAAATGAAGCAGAAGATCAGTGCACTGGAGAAGTAATCGCAGGAATTTCTTATGCAACGGAGTTCCACGATCACCACACCAGTAGTCGACGAAAGTGAGGAAGCAGTGCAAGTCGTCAACAATACAGCGATCTTGAACAATAGCCGGCAAGTCTACGGCATTGGTGGGGCCGCGGTGGCTGAGTGGTTAAACTGCTCGCCTCCCACCAAGGTGGTTCGCCTTGGTGTTAAATTCCTGGCTGAGTCACTCCCGGGTTTTCGCAAGTGGGAATCGTGCTAGACGATGCTGCTGGTCGGAGGGTTTTCTCGGGGATCTTTCGTTTCCCCGCCCTTGCATACCCGTGTTGCTCCATTTTCCTGCACGGAGCGTACTAAAACCCCTGGCAGAGCGACATCGACTGGAGTAACCCACACTGGTGTTAGGCTTGGAGCTACGTTTTGGTGACCCGTACCTGCGACATGCCCACCATGCCCAAATGGCAAGCCACACCGAGCTACCAGGGCTGGCAGTGACCGAGGGGGGTTGATCACCTGGTGGTGACCCCTCGGCTAGTGGCGGCGTTCCTGCTATGGCACTGCCCCGGTGCATCACCCCCTCGCCAGCGGTGGACAACACTGGAAGCCGTCCTGACGCCGTCAACAGTGTGTCAGGAGGTCTTGGGGTGTCACCGGTAGCGTGCGAGGTGAGGGGTTGGAAATTCTCGTCGAGGTGGGCGCCTTAACGCCAGACGTGACGCGGGCAAGCCGTGGTGCTGATTCCTCTTGCTCGTGATGGTGATTCGTCTTGGATGGCGTTGGTGCGGGAACGGTGACAACGGGTGGTGCCGCGCCGTCCGCGATGATGAGGTTCCAACCTCGACGATCCCTGAGGGGCGCCTGGATGCCGGGCGTCGTCGGGCTTGTGGAACCTTATAGATGCTCTCCCGAGGGAGGTACTGACGCACTTTAATCCTGCGTGGGTGGTCGGCGAACCTCGACATCGGGGTCACCGTCATAGGGCACCTGGTGTAAGGCTCAGGTCATCTCGGTGAACCTTGACTGTCTTTCTGCGAAGCCGGACCAGATAGATGGTGGGTCCGATGGCTCGTATAATGACGTGCGGCCCGCTCCACTTCGCCGCAAAGACAGCACAGAAGTCTCTGCGGGCTCCGGACTGCGGGTGCGCACGGACGTAGATTTGCTGACCGGGTCATAGTCGAGATGGTGGTCGACAGCCATCGCGAGATATAACCTCGCTGGTGAGTGCGTACCTCTTGGTGCTCCCTCTCACCCCCAGGTGGTGTGCTAGTCGCCCACGCGGAGCCGCAGCTGTGTCTTGAACTCGTGGTTGCGGTGCTCCATGGGGTTGGCACGTGGATGGTAGATCGCCGTCTTCAGGTGTCGCACTCCCCAATGGGTAAACAATTCTCGCCACTTCCTGCTGGTGAGTAGAATGCCATTATCGGTAGCAGGTTCTGCGGATATCCCCATTTGGGGAAGAAGTCTATCTGCATGACCTTTGAGGACCTCGGCTAGAGTCCCATGAGGTCGAGGGTCACCGTCTCGAAGGGCTTAGTGGGCAGTCAGTGTTATTGCTGTTGTACCCCATTAGCTCGTTAGTAATAGGTAATAGCTGGTTCTGGGACAGGGACGCAGGACGTCAGGACTGAGATAGGGTCGTCACGGGAAGCAGATGGATCGTCATTTCGCCCCTTTTTCCCTTGAAATTTCCCTTTTCTCCCCCAAAAATGTCAAAAATTCCCGAATTTCCCTCAAAATTATCTAAAATTTTGGATATCATGCACAATCCGGGTNTCCCCCAAAAATGTCAAAAATTCCCGAATTTCCCTCAAAATTATCTAAAATTTTGGATATCATGCACAATCCGGGTGGTTTGCACAATAAGGCTGGAGACGGCAGAAAATAGCCGGAATGTGCCAGCAGGTACGCGAGGTTCTCGTCTCTGATTGGCTACGCGAGGCTCTTGAAATGGTCTCGTCTTTGATTGACTACGCGAGGCTCTCGAAATGGTCCCACAATGACAAGCCAGTACCATTCTATTAGCTGAAGAATGTTCGTGTTCATTGCTCCCTCCCCCCTTGATGAGCAACTTCTCACATCGTACAAGCATAGTTAACCCAAATTCCGAACCGTTTAATATACGGGCGTCAAATCCGTAACATATACATCAACCCCGACAACGACAATTATCACAGAGTTAGTTATGCCCTATGCATACTTATAAGCATAGTTAACCGTAATTACCGAACTGTTTTAGATAAAGTCGTCAAATTCGTCACATAGGCCTCACCCCCGACGTCGAAAATNTTAACCGTAATTACCGAACTGTTTTAGATAAAGTCGTCAAATTCGTCACATAGGCCTCACCCCCGACGTCGAAAATTATCACAAAGTCATTTATGCCCTATGCGAACTATAAGAATAGTTGTTTGTCATTTCGAACGTGTTAAATATAGTCGCTAAATTTATAAAATAGACTTCACTCCCGANTTAACCGTAATTACCGAACTGTTTTAGATAAAGTCGTCAAATTCGTCACATAGGCCTCACCCCCGACGTCGAAAATGATCACAAAGTCATTTATGCCCTATGCGAACTTATAAGAATAGTTGTTTGTCATTTCGAACGTGTTAAATATAGTCGCTAAATTTATAAAATAGACTTCACTCCCGANTTATAAGAATAGTTGTTTGTCATTTCGAACGTGTTAAATATAGTCGCTAAATTTATAAAATAGACTTCACTCCCGATAACGAAAATTGTCACAAGGTTATGTATGCCCTATGCGAACTAATAAGCATAGTTAGCTGTAATTCCCAACCTGTTTAAAATACAGTCGTCAAATTCGTAACATAGACATAAACCCCTGACAATTAAAATTATCACAGTCATTTAGACCCAATACGTATTTATAAGCATAGTTAACTGTAATTCCCGAACTGCTTAAAATACAGTCGGCAAATTCATAACATAGACATCAACCCGACAACAAAAATGACTGCACATGGATTTAAGTTCTATGCGAACTTAAAAGAATAGTTGTCCATAATTTTCGAGCCGTTTAGGATACAGTCACCGAATTCGAAACATATACAAACCTCCTCCCCCCCCCCNCCCCCGGCTAAGATAAAGATCCCAGTCATTTATGCCCTATGAGAACTTATAAGCATAGTTGACTGTAATTTCCGAACTGTTTAAGTAACAACAGTCAAATTCATAACATATGCATAACCCCCGACAACGAAAATATAAGAGAGCCATTTATGCCCTATGCGCACTTGCAAGCATAGTTGTACATAATTTCCGACCTTTTGAAGATACAGCTATCAAATTCATAACAGATGTATCACCCCCAACAACAATGATGACTGCATTGTCATTTACGACCTGAACTTACAATATTCGTATCAAATTAGTAATTTTCGAATAATTTAAGATTCCGCTACCAAAATCATAACATAGACATAATTGCCAACAGCTAAAATTATCACACAGTCATTTGTTTCTTATACATACATATAAGCATAGTTGACTGTAATTGCCGACCTGTTTAAGATAAAGCCATCGAATTCATAACATATACATCACTCCTGGTGTCTCGAAAGGGGCATGTCTCTGATTAGCTAAGCGAAACTCTCGAAAGGGTCCCATCACTGACAAGCCAGCACTAGTCATCTTGGCTGAAGAATGTTCGTTGTGTTCATTGCCCCCATCATACAACTTCGACGAAGCGAGCAGCTTAACATAA
>NQII01000190.1:247766-261024 GCA_002778355.1 Clitarchus hookeri | reverse complement strand
AGACTTTAGACACTTCCATTGGCCACCTAAATCACCAGACATGAACATTATTGATAATATCTGGGATGCCTTGCAACGTGCTGTTCAGAAGAGATCTCCACCGCCTCGTACTCCTATGGATTTGTGTACTGCCCTGCAGAATTCATGGTGTGAATTGCCTACTGCATACCTTCAGACATTAGTCGAGTCCATGGCACGTCGTCTTGCGGCACTTCTGCGTGCTCGCGGGGGTCCTACNTACTGGATACCTTCAGACATTAGTCGAGTCCATGGCACGTCGTCTTGCGGCACTTCTGCGTGCTCGCGGGGGCCCTACACGATATTAGGCAGGTTTACCAGTATTTTTTTGCTCTTCTGTGTACATTACGCTCGCTTGTATACTTTTCGCACGCCATGCTAATTTGTATTGCTCGTCTCNACACGATATTAGGCAGGTATACCAGTTTTTTTTGCTCTTCTGTGTACATTACGCTCGCTTGTATACTTTTCGCACGCCATGCTAATTTGTATTGCTCGTCTCGAGTTGCCTTAGTTGACGACTACTGGCTGTGGTACAAACGGTAGCATGATTGCTGGACTGAAATATATTACCCTAACAGCTCGACCGCCGTCTAGCCTGTGAAGTTGCCAATGCAACCTCTCAACTTCTTTACACCCATTCATCTTTCAGTGTTGGTGGTGCCTTGTTTTTATTTTGCTGCTGCTCGCTCCCGATGTGTCTTACACCAGTTCCTGGGATGTGGTATTTCTGTAACGGTACCACAATATGGAAAACATTGTAGGTGTGGGAGAACAGTCGAGAATATCTTCGTTCTGTTGCAGTTAGGCTGATAGGTGTTTGTCGACGGATTAAATTTAATGTTATGTATATGCTAGAAGGACTTTTGTAGGTATGTGAACTCCGTATCTTTGCCGTGTGCTGTTAGGGATTTAATCTTTCCTTGTGGTATGATAGACTATAAACGTTTCTAGCTACTCGAACATCATCTCGAAAATTTTTCACTATTACCACTCGACGAGAGAAAGATGTTCTGAGCGACGTGTAGTGTCGGTCCGAACTGCTTTTAGAGACCTAAAAGTGTGTAGGGACGATATTCACTACAAACAACAGTACATATGAAGCGATATTTGTAAAGAATCATTCTAGTATTTACCGCTTGATGTATTCAAACGGAATAAATTGTTGCCTTGTTCTGTATAGCTGAATTCCTCTCGTAAGGGTCATGTATGTGTAATATATATGATTGCGAGGGTTGGTAAGTGCTTATCACTATCATCCTTTACATGTTTATATTTTTTATATTAGTTTACATCAGTGTGCATGGCAGTGTTGTCCTTAACGTTCCACAGTTCCCAATGGAATTTTTTTTTTTTCGCCAAACTTAATGTACGTGTTGTCCGCATCGGGTTGTCACGGCGTGACCTGCTTGTTACCTACTTATAAATGCACGACAGGCAGTCAGTATTTGAGATGAGCATAGATTGAGTACAGTCATGTATGAAAATATTATGTTGGATATGTAGTTCATTGTGATTATCGCATGGTGAGCTCGATACTTAAATATGTATATATAATATATATTTACATATATTTATATATAATATGGACTTTTTTTAAAGTTACATATGATGTTGTATTTATTACCTGTGAGCTGATCGGACTCTCTCTGGGGTTTGAACCTACGATAACTTAATTTAAAGGATGATACACTGTCTCCAGTGCTGTCAGGGTACATGGGCCAACGCTTATGTAATATCTAATTGCGATGGTTGTCAAGTATTTACAACTATATTTTTTCACTTACATTTTTCATATCTGTTTTCATCAATGCATAGTAGTGTTGACCTGATCGTACCTGTGCTTCTCAGCTTCGTAAATGTTTTTTCCGACTAACGTGAGGTAGAAAATTACGTTAAACTATGCTTATAAGTAAGTTCAGGTCGTAAATGACAATTCAGTCATCATTGTTGTTGGGGGTGATACATCTGTTATGAATTTGATAGCTGTATCTTCAAAAGGTCGGAAATTATGTACAACTATGCTTGCAAGGGCGCATAAGGCATAAATGACCGTGTTTTAATTTTCAANGGGCGCATAAGGCATAAATGACCGTGTTTTAATTTTCAATGTCGGGGGTGATATGTATGCTATGAATTTGGTGACTATATGTTAAACGATTCGGAATTATCATTAAATATGCTTATACNTGGGGGTGATATGTATGCTATGAATTTGGTGACTATATGTTAAACGATTCGGAATTATCATTAAATATGCTTATACGATGTGAGAAGTTGCACGACAAAAGGGGCAATGAACACGAACATTCTTCAGCTAATATGAATGGTACTGGCTTGTCAGTGACGGGAATATTTNCGACAAAAGGGGCAATGAACACGAACATTCTTCAGCTAATATGAATGGTACTGGCTTGTCAGTGACGGGAATATTTCGAGATCTTCGCGTAGCCAATCAGAGACGTGACCATTTCGAGACCCTCGCGTATCCTATCAGTTACGTGAGCCTCTCGTACCTGCTTGTACATTCCGACTATTTTCAGCCGGCTCCAGCCTTATTGTGCAAACTATCCGGATTGTTCATGAGATCCNAGTGTCGGTGGTGCCTTGTTTTTCTTTTGCTGCTGCTCGCTCCCGATGTGTCTTACACCAGTTCCTGGGATGTGGTGTTTCTGTAACGGTACCACAATATGGAAAACATTGTAGGTGTGGGAGAAAAATCGAGAATCTCTTCGTTCTGTTGCAGTTAGGCTGATAGGTGTTTGTCGACGGATTAAATTTAATGTTGTGTATGTGCTAGAAGGACATTTGTAGGTATGTGAACTCGGTATCTTTGCCGTGTGCTGTAAGTGATTTAATCTTTCCTTGTGGTATGATAGACTATAAACGTTTCTAGATACTCGAACATCATCTCGAAAATTT
Organism: Clitarchus hookeri; assembly: GCA_002778355.1. Taxonomy (NCBI): domain Eukaryota; kingdom Metazoa; phylum Arthropoda; class Insecta; order Phasmatodea; family Phasmatidae; genus Clitarchus; species Clitarchus hookeri. The sequence continues at coordinate 258,084 of NQII01000190.1, read as the reverse complement.
TTCACTATTACCACTCGACGAGAGAAAGATGTTCTGAGCGACGTGTAGTGTCGGTCCGAACTGCTTTTAGAGACCTAAAAGTGTGTAGGGACGATATTCACTACAAACAACAGTACATATGAAGCGATATTTTTAAAGAGTCATTCTAGTATTTACCGCTTGATGTATTCGAACGGAATAAATTGTTGCCTTGTTCTGTATAACTGAATTCCTCTCGTATATGTAATATATATATGATTGCGATGGTTGGTAAGTGCTTATCACTATCATCCTTTACATGTTTATATTTTTTATATTAGTTTACATCAGTGTGCATGGCAGTGTTGTCCTTAACGTTCCACACTTCCCAATGGAATTTTTTTTTTCGCCAAACTTAATGTACGTGTTGTCCGCCTCAGGTTGTCACGGCGTGACCTGCTTGTTACCTACTTATAAATGCACGACAGGCAGTCAGTATTTGAGATGAACATAGATTGAGTACAGTCATGTATGAAAATATTATGTTGGATATGTAGTTCATTGTGATTATCGCATGGTGAGCTCGATACTTAAATATGTATATATAATATGGACGTTTTTTTAAAGTTACATATTATGTTGTATTTTTTACCTGTGAGCTGATCGGACTCTCTCTGGGGTTTGAACCTGCGATAACTTAATTTAAAGGATGATACACTGTCTCCAGTGCTGTCAGGGTACATGAGCCAGCGCTTATGTAATATCTAATTGCGATGGTTGTCAAGTATTTACAACTATATTTTTTCACTTACATTTTTCATATCTGTTTTCATCAATGCATAGTAGTGTTGACCTGATCGTACCTGTGCTTCTCAGCTTCGTAAATGTTTTTTTCCGACTAACGTGAGGTAGAAAATTACGTTAAACTATGCTTATAAGTAAGTTCAGGTCGTAAATGACAATGCAGTAATCATTGTTGTTGGGGGTGATACATCTGTTATGAATTTGATAGTTGTATCTTCAAAAAGTCGGAAATTATGTACAACTATGCTTGCAAGTGCGCATAGGGCATAAATGACCGTGTTTTAATTTTCAATGTTGGGGGTGATATGTATGCTATGAATTTGGTGACTATATGTTAAACGATTCGGAATTATCATTAAATATGCTTATACGATGTGAGAAGTTGCACGACAAAAGGGGCAATGAACACGAACATTCTTCAGCTAATATGAATGGTACTGGCTTGTCAGTGACGGGAATATTTTGAGAGCTTCGCGTAGCCAATCAGAGACGTGACCATTTCGAGACCCTCGCACATCCTATCAGTTACGTGAGCCTCGCGTAACTGCTTGTACATTCCGACTATTTTCAGCCGGCTCCAGCCTTATTGTGCAAACTATCCGGATTGTTCATGAGATCCAAAATTTCCAAAATTTTGGAAAACTTTGAGGGAAATTCGGGAAATTTTGACTTTTATAGAAGAAAAAGGGGAAATTTCGAGAGAAAAAAGGGGCAAATATAACGCTTCTCCGGCTCCCCGCGATGATGCCATTTTAGTTCTTACGTCCTGCGTCCCGCGAGCATGTTCCAGAACTGGCTATTACCTACTACTCTCGCTGTGCTTTGAATTGATTGCATTTAACGCACTGTGTCACGTACCTGCGTGTGTGCTTGGTTAGTCCGGGCCAAAATAAATATTCATGCACATTGCTAATTGTTTGCTCCGTCCCCGGGTGTCCTGCTACGTTGCTTTCGTGCGCGTGCCTAAGTATCTGCTCTCTAACACTGGGGGGAACAAACAGTCTCTATAAATCATGGTTACTGGGTGAACGTGTTTCTAACGGCCATCTATCACGTGCCAACACTCGACAGCTTGCTGGGCTCAGCGGTTTTTCTGCTCGCTAGTGAGTGTGCACTCTAGCTGCGCTTGCACTACGTCACGGTATAGGTCACGTACAGTGAGGTTATTGTTGGTGGCGTTTATCTGGTGAAGATTCACCTCACTCAGTGGTTCCTGCGTTCTACTCAGTGGTTCTCGCGTTGTTGGTGGTAAAATCTACTCCCACACTGCGTCGTCCTGCACCACGACAACGGAACATGGTGACCTGGAAAGTGCGTCTGCTAGCTGGTTTTCACTACCCGGGACATGCTCCACGACAAAGCCGTAAGCTTGAAGAAGCAATGTCTACCGGGTCAGCTTGCTGTGTGCCTCGCGCATGGTGTGGAGTCAGACTTGCAGCGGTTGTCGGTGCGAAGCGTGAAGCGCTGGTACTGCAAGTACGCGCGGTACTTCTTGATGGACCATACATACCACGACTAAGAATTCACGTTCGTTGACGTCGTACCTCGGTTCAGTTGGTCCGAACTTGGCACTAGCGAGGTCGATGTCGTGACGTTCGTCATTGTCACCACGTTGGTAGAGCACTGCACCGAGTCCTCCTTGGCTGGTATCGGTCTGCAGGTAGATGTGCTTTGTGGCGTCGTACCTCGCTAAGGTCAGGCACTCTAGGAAATGTGACTTGATTTGCTGGAAGACGATGTCGGCGGGGCCGCCCCATTGAAACCGCTGCTGGGTTGACAGCAGGTCGGTGAATGGTGCTGCGATGACGGGAAAGTCCTGGATGTGCTCCCAGAGCCAGTTTATTAGCCCAAAGATCTTCCGGAGCTGCTGGCGCGTACGTGGTAGTGGGTACGGGTCAATCAGCCGCAGTTGTTCGGGGTTGAGTTTGTTGCCTTCCTCGTCAACGACATGCCCCGAAAAGTCGATTCTGGTATTTCCGAGGTGACATTTTGCAGTTGCGCACATGAGGCCGTTGATGGCCAACCTCTCGAGCACAAGTGACAGGTGGTGTAAGTGCTCCTCCCAACTTGCCGACAATATCACCACGTCGTCCAGGTAGGCGAGTGTGAATTCGCCGATGAGGCCGTCCAACACTCTGACCATCATCGCCTGGAAGGTGGCCGGTGCACACTTCAGTCCGAACGGCATGGCGCAGAATTGAAAACGCCTGTCGTCGGGGCCCGTGAAAGCTGTCTTTCCACGGTCTTCAAGCTTGACGGACACTTGCCAATAGCCGCTTTTGAGGTGAAGAGAGGACATGATCTTGACTTGCCCTAAGGAACTGAGGGCATCTTTGACACTGATGTATGGTGATAACGCACTACGTGTCACTTGGTTCACTGGCCGAAAATCTACACAAACGGCGGAATTGAAGTCGCTGTTAGTTGGTTCAATAACACTGTCATTCAACATTTCTTGAATATGTGTAATAATTTGCGCTTGGTGCGGTAAATAACTGCGTGGCGGAGTGTATATAGGCCTGTCTCGCTCTAGTGGTATGGCATGCTCAGCTACTGTGGTTCGACGAAGGGCGTCGTGTGCTGCAAACCACATCCCGGCGCTCGTCAAGGAGCCGCTGAAAGCTGCCTGGTGTTCGGGCAGTATGTTGTTGTCAAAGTCAGCTAGTGAAATAGCTGGTACTGAATCGACTGGTCGCCGGTCAAGGTTATATACTGTGCGTCGGCCCTTCAAGCCGAAATGGATGCGACGTGCCACGGGTTCAACTATATTGTTTTACTCAGTAAACCACGGTACACCAAGGATGGCATTCTGCCTAATGTTCGTGGTAACAACTGCTGTGGTTATTGTTTCTAGGTCACGTATGCTAACTGTCATTATGGCTTGACCTAGTGTGGTGCAAAAGTGCTGATTTGTGGTTAAACGAATTACGTGAGCGGCTGGAGTGATATCTGTAGGATGCACGAAACTAGGCTGTATGAAGTTATGTGAGGCAGCAGTGTCTATTAATGCGTGCCTATGATGACGGTTAATAAACACTAAAATGCGGATGAACTGTGACCGACTGCTACTAACCTGGTTAATTAGCGCTTGTTGCAGTGTCAAGTCGGTCAAGTTATCAGGGACTGGGGTGTCGGGAACGTCCGGCTCCTTTACTCCCTGCTTCTCGTTTCCCAGATTGCTGCTTGCATTGTTGTTTGTTTGAGGTAGGGATTGTTAGGGCATGCACTGGTATTCTTGACCGTCACAATAATGGCACGGAGTTGGCGGTGGCTGGCTTCTGTCCCACTTCACGTTTTTGTTTCGCGCACTGTCTGCTGCACTATTGTTTTTGTTGTCACTTGCAGCGGTAATTTTTGCTGCACTGTTTCCTGCGCTGGAATTTTTGTCCCATTGTTGACCGAAAGAAGGTGTTTTAGCACTGTTTTGCATTACATCCTGTACATTCACACTGTCCAGACGTTGCTCGTGGCTCCATCGTGCGGCTGTTACGGAATTAGCTCCAAGATTATCGTGCCATGCATGAGTTAAAGCCTGCTATTAAGCAGTGGTACCAACGCGGCACAGTACTCTGGGTGCTCTGTTTCCGCCACCNATGCATGAGTTAAAGCCTGCTATTAAGCAGTGGTACCAACGCGGCACAGTACTCTGGGTGCTCTGTTTCCGCCACCGCATCGAGCACTTCGCGCTCGGGCAGGTGCGGATGGAAACGTCTGACAAGATGTATTTTTCTGGTGGTAAATGTGGTTAGTTTCTTCGTTGGGATGGGATGGCTGCAGTGGTTGGGTGTTGCCTTCCTCTACTTTGTGACCACGTGCTCGCAGCTGGTGGAACAAAGTTGGGCGTGGGAAATTGTGCCACCGGGCTTGGTTGCTGAAATTGTGGTGCGTGAGTCGGTAGGACTGGAATCATCTGTTGGGGGAAGGCAGGCGTGGGAAAGTAGGTGGCGAGTTGTGGTATATAAGGGGCAGAATGATGAAGAGGGGGAGGTGTTGAAGTCAAGACCGGCTGGTGTGGTATGGAATGAGCGAGCGGCGCTGCATTGTTTACTTCTGCCATGTGCCGGCTGATAGTGTGTGACAGCTGCGGTGCGGTGTCGGCCGCTGCTGTACGTTGCCGACACGTGAACCTGCCATCTTGCACTGCCAGTATCTAGCTAGGCTGCAAACATTGCCCGTGTAAATGCACTGCACACACCCTGCATTGCCATACGTCATTACCGTCACCCTCTGGACATACTGGGGAGTGACATTGCGTTGGTTGACAGTCTGGACCAGTCAATAAATCTCTGTACACTGTAGAAATGTTCAATTGATTATTATTGCTGTGACACTGTGAGAACTGAACTTTCCGGTTTTTTATGGTCGTGAGTTCAATCGCAGTTAGGCACCTTGAATGGTAATGCTGTAGGCACAAAGTACACTGGAGAGTAGGGATACCTTGGCCCGTGCACAGTAAACTGGCACACAAAATCTTGTTGATTGGGAGCTGAATGTTTGAATTTTGTTGACTAGTATCGTCCAAAAATTTAAATTTGCGCTGGCTTTGAATTTGGTTTATCACATAGGAGCTGTCCATATGTTTGCGGTTGTTCGCGGCGCGGTTGCTCGTTGGACTGGTCTCACGAGCGCACTTGCAATATGTTGTGCCTAGTTCGTACTTGGCCACTACATATTGTGGAATGGGGCGCAGGCATTGACAACACAGGCGTAGCAACGCCTTCAGGTGTCAGGCCAGCCATTGTTGACGGTCGCGGCGCGGCAGCCTAACCCATCGGAGGGGGTCGAGGCCACGACCCACCCCTGCGCCCGCCTCGAGGGGTGTACCGCCCAGCGGTGGAGGGGGTTTGTGCGCCTGCGCTCACAGCTACAGGCCTGCTCTTTAAACTGGGGGTGGCGTGTGACGTCAGCGAGATCAGCTGCTAGTTCTTGGAGTGACTTTCAAGTTTGCAGTAACGTTCCGCTATGTGCGAGTGTTTTACCTATATGCCGCATCGCTGCTGTGTTATCGGCTGCAATGGAAATTACGAGAACGCTCTGCGAGTTCATGTATTTGGTTTTCGAAAAAAAAACGGAGAAAGGCGACAGTTGTGGCTGCGTTAAATTACTCGCGCCAACTTCAAGCCATCAGATTCTAAAGTAAGTTTACTGTCTGAAACAAATAACTTTATATTTTTTCTAGATTCGTTCATGGCTATTCCAGTAACATCCTACTTTAACATATTTCGCAGTTAAAAAATATGGAAGTGATTCCTGCTAGGTTTACGTCCTACTGCGCGGAAGCTGTCGGGAGCTAATGAATTACATAAACAGAATACTATTATCAGTATAAAATAAACTGTTACCAAACATATTACATTTGAGTAAGGTACGATTTCAAATCACGAAGAGGTTTACATTTAAGGGCGCATTAATAAAATAGTTTAAAAAACGCATTATATAGTTTGATTAGAGATAGTTATATTATTAAACCCGCCTAAAACTATAAGAAACCAAAATACCGATATGGATAACAACAAATTAGTTTGTTAATTTATAATCAGTGCATTTAGAGTAGTCGACAACTTCAACGAAGTTACAAGACTACATAAAACGGAAAATAATCGTGTTCAAAGAAATTAAACATTCATCGAGGTTCGTACACATAGTCACTCTTCGTAGATACTTCCGCAATCAACAAAAATTTTAAATCGGTACCGTAGCGGGTCTGTTAAAAATATTATGTGAATTCTTCTCTAGCGTGCAGTCGTTTACAGCATGTAGCATGTTTTTAATTTATATGCGTTTCTTAATGCCAAGTGTTTAATGTTGAAATTAGTTTTTTTTATTTCTTAGGTTTACTTGTATGGCAGTATTTTACTCTAGTGGTTTCTAAATGTCAGTACAGCTGGTCATAAACTACAGTTTAATATTTAATTATTTGGAATGTTGTAACTTCTTTGCTATTACATAAACTTTACTTTTAGTGCGATTTTGTTAATTTTTATGTGTCGGCATTTATATTTTCCGTTGTGGATCTTCAACAATACATTCGACAGCGTAATTTTATTTTATATTCAATCAACATACAAGTTACAAGTCGAGATTNGTGGATCTTCAACAATACATTCGACAGCGTAATTTTATTTTATATTCAATCAACATACAAGTTACAAGTCGAGATTTGACTTTTTTCCTATGTCTTTTTTTTTGGGTAGGGGAGGGGGATTTAACTCATTGCTCGTTTTAGACGATAATGATTTATTTTCTACCCGGAAATGTTAACACAATATTAAATATACTATGCCAGGAGATGACTTGTCTTTGTTTGTAATATCGAAGTTATTGTATTTTTGGCATATTATGGTTAATTTGTCAGTTTTTATTCTTACTTTAATTTTCGGCGAGGGAATAATCAGAATTTTTCTTGTGTGCCTATATATGTCTGTATGTGTATGTAAGAATATGTATGTAAATGCGCGATGTCTATGTAGTCTGTAAATATTTAGGAGTATGTGGCTATGTATGTACATATGAGAATGTGTGTACTTTTATCTATATACATAAGCATATACTTTACGTATCCACATATGCGTATGCGTGTACTTGTATATATACACAAATAGTGTATTCATATACACTCACTCGTATGTTCATTTCACTGCGATGCTACACAAACCCGTTAAAAATTAAATAAAATTAACGCGACACTAAATAAGTTACCATAATGGCAGTAGCTGATCGTGTTAACATTTATTGCAGTTGTAAGCAAATTGGTGATAAAAATTTGTTCATTAAAGTTTTGTGCGAGGTTTCATGTACACACCACTCAAATTTTATTGACAGACGATCTCCCTATCTCCATTATGCAGCTGGCGTACACGAATTCGGATCCTGATTAAGGTATGAATGGGTGTGTTGTTTATTTGTTTGAGAATGGATTGAGTTTATTCTGTAAACCCCGCTTCTTGGCTCTGCCTCTTAATATAAAACGAGGGCGTTAAAAAGTAACACCCGGATCAATTAATGGTCGACTCCACCCCTCGGATCAAATTGTTATTANGGTCGACTCCACCCCTCGGATCAAATTGTTATTAAATACTGAGATTGTAGTTTGTTAGGATATGTGTATCAAACCTTTTGTAGTGTGTGAGTACATACTGAGTTGAGTCACTTCAGTAGCCAAGCTTTATGAAAAGGAGTGATGTGAAATTTTCAAAATAATCACTCACTGAAAAATCGAATACGCGCCGAATGACTGGTGTCTCTTAATTAACACGATAAAAAATAAATAATGACTAATAAATGATGTGTAGAATGGTTTATCCCCAAAAAATAAAATAACCACGCCCTAAATATATTTAACAAAAAAAACTATTTACGGTTCATCAGAGAACTTAATTTTGTTTACTTTCGTCAGGACGCCTGAATATTGTATGTTAAGGAGCCTTCCCTCCCTAGTTGNGTGGATCTTCAACAATACATTCGACAGCGTAATTTTATTTTATATTCAATCAACATACAAGTTACAAGTCGAGATTGGACTTTTTTCCTATGTCTTTTTTTTTTGGGTAGGGGAGGGGGATTTAACTCATTGCTCGTTTTAAACGATAATGATTTAACTTCTACCCGGAAATGTTAACACATTATTAAATATACTATGCCAGGAGATGACTTGTCTTTGTTTGTAATATCGAAGTTATTGTATTTTTGGCATATTATGGTTAATTTGTCAGTTTTTCTTTTTACTTTAATTTTCGGCGAGGGAATAATTAGAATTTTTCTTGTGTGCCTATCTATGTCTGTATGTGTATGTAAGAATATGTATGTAAATGTGCGATGTCATGTAGTCTGTAAATATTTAGGAGTATGTGACTATGTATGTACATATGAGAATGTGTGTACTTTTATCTATATACATAAGCATATACTTTACGTATCCACATATGCGTATGCGTGTTTTACTTGTATATATACACATATAGTGTATATACTCACTCGTATGTTCATTTCACTGCGATGCTACACAAACCCGTTAAAAATTAAATAAAATTAACGCGACACTAAATAAGTTACCATAACGGCAGAAGCTGATCGTGTTAACATTTATTACAGTTGTAAGCAAATTGGTGATAAAAATTTGTTCATTAAAGTTTTGTGCGAGGTTTCATGTACACACCACTCAAATTTTATTGACAGACGATCTCCCTATCTCCATTATGCAGCTGGCGTACACGAATTCGGATCCTGATTAAGGTATGAATGGGTGTGTTGTTTATTTGTTTGAGAATGGATTGAGTTTATTCTGTAAACCCCGCTTCTTGGCTCTGCCTCTTAATATAAAACGAGGGCGTTAAAAAGTAACACCCGGATCAATTAATGTTCGACTCCGCCCCTCGGATCAAATTGTTATTAAATACTGAGATTGTAGTTTGTTAGGATATGTGTATCGAACCTTTTGTAGTGTGAGTACAAACTGAGTTGAGTCACTTCAGTAGCCAAGCTTTATGAAAAGGCGTGATGTGAAATTTTTAAAATAATCACTCACTGAAAAATCGAATACGCGCCGAATGACTGGTGTCTCTTAATTAACACGATAAAAAATAAATAATGACTAATAAATGATGTGTAGAATGGTTTATCCCAAAAAATAAAATAACCACGCCCTAAATATATTTAACAAAAAAAAAACTATTTACGGTTCACCAGAGAACTTAATTTTGTTTACTTTCGTCAGGACGCCTGAATATTGTATGTTAAGGAGCCTTCCCTCCCTAGTTGNTCAGAGAACTTAATTTTGTTTACTTTCGTCAGGACGCCTGAATATTGTATGTTAAGGAGCCTTCCCTCCCTAGTTGTCACACGGGTCTCGTTTTAAACAGTTGTGCCTGCCTATCCCAATTAAAAATAAACTATGGCATACTTCAATGTGAATCTTATAGTTGCATACCACCATCAACTGTGAAAGCAAAAATGATATTCAACGTTTTACCAAAAACAATGAAAATGTTTATCAGGTACTAATTTATATTAAATTGACGTTTTAAACACGATTGTCAGCTTTAATTTAGTCTGTAAGCTATCCGCGTTTTTATAATTTTCGGCTGACCAGGGGCATTAACAAGAGATCACTAAATATAAACAAATCAAGCTCTAATTAATGTATTTTTATGCCTACTGATTGTAAATTCTAATCGCTACAGCAATCTAAATTTAACACAAAGTGCATTTGTAATTCGGTAGAATATAATTATGAAGTTAATGATAGAAATACAAATATAAAATACAGCAGGAAGCAACTGCAGCATTGTATACTGTACACTAGAGAGCATCAGGAGAAAGGAAGACTCATGATGACGCCATGCGCTTAAAAGCACGCCTGTAGTCCAGAGGGTGCCCAAAGGATGCTCAAAGGGTGCCGCCACAGCCAGCTGCGCCGATCGATACCCCCAGCTGGTGTTTTGTAGGGGAAACGGAGTGCAGATGCACCCGTCCGCTCTGTTGCTCTGTACCTGTTAGCGTGGGGGAGGGGGGACGCCCGCTGTCCCGTTATGGCTTCTGTTGCTCCGTACCTGTTAAT